>JASGCC010000123.1:951770-1007403 GCA_030067915.1 Hydractinia echinata
TTAAACTGCAGATTTAGATACAATAATAATAGAACTCAGATAGCATTAGCTAGCTAGCTACTTGAACTGAAAATTTAGCTAGCTAGCATAAAAAAGAGCAAAACAGGCATAAAACTAGCTGGAAAGCTAGCATAAAATTAACTACTTAACTGGGGTAAAACTACCAATGTAGCTAGCACAAAATTAGCTATTTAAGCTAGCATAAAATCAGCAACATAGCTAGCTAGCTAGCTAGCACAGAAATATTCTTTCAGACAGGTTTCCTAGCTATATAGCTAGCTAGCATCATAAAAAAAGGATTTTCTAGCTAGCTCCTATTACATAGCTTGTTCTAGCTACAATCCTCCACAAAATTTGTTGTCTCTGGCAATTTTATACCAAAAACTAAGAACCAAAAAGTTTACCAAAGTCAGCAAAAGAACATAGCTAGCTATACATATTTTGCAGATGATACGTTTCGTCAACACTCATGATCAGTTTAAATATGAAGGTTATGTGGTCACGTATAATCGTTTACGTTGCTCAGCCACAAATTTCACTTCTTAACATTGAATGACATGGAGGCGGATTGGAAAGTCATATTTTTGTGGACAATTGTAACCATATTGGATGCACGCAACAAAAGACTCAGGGTAGTAGACATTGCCATCAGAAAATCATCTTTGCATGCACCAGTTCGTGTCAAGTTGCAGAAACAGAAATTATTTATATATCGAAAAACCTTTTTGCGGTAACATCTATATTTTCTGTTACAGACGCTTTGCAAATTCTGACAAGTCGTTCTTATGCAATCGTCAACATGTTTTGAAAACCTTTGAGTTTATATTTCTTATTTCTTATTTAAAGGTTACCTCCCGCGAAAAATTAAGTTAAGCTCATATGAGAGATCTTTGGAAGTTCTCTAGAAATCTTTATCCGTTCTCGAGATATTTGTCTTAAAATTTGCGCTAATTATGCGAAATTATGACGTCATGAGTATGCATTGAGCATAATTATGGTAACTAAATATTAAAATTTATGTAAAATGTTCAAAACGCGTCAAAGTGAACGGCCAGAAAACATTTTTAACTCTGTATGGCTTGTCAAAAATGTTAAATTAACCCCCTTGCAGAGTATACTCATAATGACATCATGCATAATTAGTGAATCTTCTTAGTCCAAATTCTAAAGAACCAATCAATGATTTTAAAAAAATGTTCAAATTCCTAGACAACCTTTCAAGCTCTTTCATATGCAATTAAGTTTATATTTTGCGGGAGGTAACCTTTAATTTCCCAATATGTATAGAAATAATGTCCTAATAATTTCTGTTTCTGTAACCTTACATGATCTCTATACACCAATGTGGGATATTATGCTTCACTCCAGCTTTAGCTAGGTCCCAAGCTAGCCTAATTAATTGCTATTCTTTTGAAGTTTTTGTTCGGTTTGGAATAAGAGCTTTATATCCTACTGTCATAAAAACTTGTTGTGCAAAATAAACATATACTGCTGTTTGATTTTTAGCTGGACAGGGTAACAAGTTTCTGCTGTTTTTTATTTAAATAAAGTTGCAATATGTCCCATGTCACAATTAATTTTTGATGTTTTATGGGAACTTTACCCATAAAATGTTGCAGGATTATTTTTTTATTTAAGAGGGTTAAAATAGGTCTGTGTTTTTATTTTTAAATGTTACAAAAACTTTTCCACAAAATAAAATGCGGAGTGACTGTTTTAGCTGCGTAGGGTAACAACAGGCTGTTTACTGTCTGTTTATTTTAACCAAGGTTAGGATAGTTTTTTGGAAATGGTTATTATGCTTATACAGATGGGCGACACGATATACCTGTATATACTAAGCGCTTGGACTATGTTAACGTCAGGCTGGTACATGTGTTCCTATTTAACTGAAGTTGCACTACAGTTTTTTTTGTAAGGCTATTATGTGGATGTACGGCATTGTTTACCTGTACTAAGTGCTCACCCTGGATTAAAATTCCATTTTTAAGTTTGGCCGGAACATTTTGAGAAAATTTTCTATGATAGGCACAACATACGTAAACTGTAATTTTGCAGGAAAGTTGTTTTTTAAAAATATATTACACCTGATACACCTTAATGCTGTGTGCGCTACACACAATTATTGATATACTGCATATACTTGTACTAAAGTGCTCCTCATGTGTGGCACAGTTTGCAATTCCTATTAATCCACCAGACATTTAATGTCCGGTAACACAATTACTTGTGACTTAACCAGACATTTTAACGCCTGGTTCCCCCGTCTAGTTAGTATATGTGTGCTATAAATCCATAAGCATATATAAGATGCACCTGTAAAGTTTTTCATCTATATATTTATACCCTGTTGGTCTAATGGCTATGACACTCATGCAAATGAGAGATCCAGGTTCAAATCCTGTACAGGGCTAGGAAAAACATAATTATCTTGCACCTACAACAACCAGGTGGTATTGTATTTTGGCACATAATTCTACTAAGACTCTAGAGCGAACGACTCTCTCAAGTAATAAATTTTTTTTCTTCATCAAATGTCCGCTTTAGAGAAATTACACTGCATTCCAAATGTCTGTAATAACCATGGTCTTATACTCCCTGTATGAAACGTAGTAAGGATGTCTTCCGCTTGATCAAATATAAAAGAATTCGTCATATTTTCTTATTTCAAGAAGGCTTTACGAGTAATGCCAGCGTGAATTAATGACGGATTCAGTCTTAGATGGCCTTTCAATACTTTTCTTACAAAAAACATTGCTCTACAAGACGGGCCAAAACTGTATTAGCAATAACGAATTTTATATAAACTGTTAGGAATGCAAATTCAGTGCGTAAAATTAACATAGGGCGAGAAATTATCGTATTTCCTCCCTATTTTTAATCCTTTATTTTCCACTAGGATTTACTAGGGTTTTCTCTAATCTATGACAATAAATAATCATAAACCCATTCTGCTTCCATTATCTTGCTTTTAAAGCGTCTTGGCTTTCATACCTACTGAGTTTTAATCTTCTATTTATATTTAACTAACACCTGTATGTCAAATTTTTACTTGAAACTACCCTCAAGTTTCTATGAAATCCTTATAATGAGGAAAATAAAAAAAAGGTCATTAAGATTACCCTTAGAACGTGAAACTCACGGCAGATCTTTAATAATATGCTCATAATAGGCTTAAATACCCCGCATTGAATAGGATTAAGCATGTTTAAGCACGATATTTCAATCATAATGATTTTAATGTCACAACAGCTGCGGGTTACTTGCTTCTGAAATTGCTTTTCTTTGATGTTCCGCATTATTTTTGAAACTACAATTTTTGAAAAATTTTAAAATTTATCAAATTGCAAAAAAAGAAAATCATGCGTGATTATGTACCAGATGTCATACTCAAAACCTCTCTCACATTGTTAGTATTTCATGTCAGGTTTTTGGATAAAATTCAATCACCAATTGTTGTATTTTTGTCTTATTCGTGCAGTATTTACTGTGTTTATTTGTTAAAAGTTAAAAGTTTGAAATTATTTAGTTATCCTATATTATATACGCTTGTGTTAGTGACTATGTGAGTTCACGGTACTAAAATCACGGGTCGCTTATTATGGCTCAAGCATTGTCCTCTCCCAAAGCATGGCGTTATGCTAAATTTACACAGTTAAAATAATTCGCAAAACGGGAGGTTTATTTGTTGTTTATTTAAAAGCCGTGCGGGGTCGTTATGAATAGAATAATTTAATTTTACCCCCGGTTTACTATGTGCGCGCTGTGTCTCACCAAAATAAGTTGTTTATCAACTGAAATAAAAAAAACTGAAGCGAAGACGATTGTCTCTTTTTTAAATTAATGCCGAAAAAAGTTATTTCAAACAGGGCATGCCAATGCTTACTCATCATGAGGGTTAGCTTAAAGCTTATTTTGTTTTTCTATATTTTCCATTTTTGTGTTCTGGGTCCCGAGGTTGCTTCCTTTTATTAAAAAATTATTGCATTTGAATATGAATAATTCGAATCTAAAAATGTAAAAAACAAAACTGTTGTTGTCGAGTACTAAAAAGTTAATTTTTGTTGTCAGAAATATTTTTTCAAAAGAAGAAAAACGTACGATGATATTGCATACATTTTCAATTCGTTCTCTTTGGGATGAAGCGAAGTTTAGTGATGGTAGTGAAAAACTGATTGGACTTTTATTCAGGAAACGCTAGCTAGCGACCTACTGAGAAAGTTAAAGAAAAAAAGGTGTGTTGTTTAGAGTATCTGGTACAAAAATGAATTTAGGTGTATAACGTTTTTTTAGCCGTTTAACGGCGGTAAACTTTCCCTTAAATATTAAGTTCCTTGTTGTGTCTTGAACCTGAACATATTTTCCTTAAGCACTTTTTTTAAGAATGTACTCTGAAAAATGGGTCAGAAGTTAAGAATATCCTAAGAATATGTCCAACCTCTAAATATATACTTTTTTATACTCTAAATATAAAAAGAATTTGCCAAAACCGGGGGGGGGGGGGGGATAACTTTTCATAGGCTTGTTCAAATTGAATCAAACTTGGCACACTTATAGTACGTCACAAAGGGAACAAAATGGCGGCAATAAATTTTTGCTTGTGTCAGCACATTTTCTGTGACGTAATCAAAAGCTTGAAATTTGTTCAAAATGCCACCATCTGATTAAAATTCAATTACTTTAGTTCTGGAGCTAATTTTTACAATCTGTTTGAAGTTTCTGAAAGCTACATAAAAGTTATTTAACATATTTTTCCGGTTTTTACATAGATCGCATGAAAAGTTGACAAAAATCCGTTTTTTCCGATTTTCGGGTAAAATCCGTAAAAATCGGGTAATCGAATTAATCAGGTGTCCAAAACATGGAAAATGATTTGTAAGTTTCAACTTCTAAGGATAATCTTAACAAGAGTTATTATATTTGCCCCATTATAAGGGTTTCATAGAGATTTTTAGGGGTAGTTTCGAGTAATAGCCAATATAAAAGCCTCTGAAAGGCATGGGACCTATAAATTTGGCATGCAGGTTTCTAATAGATAAATATTGAAACTCAGTAAGTATCATAGCCATGCAGCATATCGTTAATGAGTTATTTAAAAAAAAACGTCAGGGGGGCGGAAAACTAAAAACATGAAATTTCAACATACAAATAAGAAACTTTTAGAACTAGGACCTTCGCCAGGTTTCTTATAAAAAAAAACGTGTATATATATTTCCAGGCCATAGCCATGCTAAGATAAACAAGAAAACCGTCCGGTTTGATCACACATTCGTATTGTACACATACTTTATACTTAAATATTGTATTGATTATGTTTATATATCTTGTATCTATGGCAACGTTCTTGTTTATATAGACCTGTTGTATAATTTTTATTTTACTTGAAAATGGGTGTATGACACCCGAAACGTCGTAAAATGTTGTTTTAATTTTTACACATACACATGGATGTCCAAGTTTTAACATAAAATATTGTCAATCAAATTTCTAATGTCTCATGTAAAAACAACAAGAACTGAAGCGGTTTAAACACTCACACAACACTATGATGATAAATAATTAAAATGTATTTATTAAAATATAAAATATACAATGATAAAATTTGGTATAAAATATTAAGGCACAAACTTAGAGAAAGAGATGATGATAAATTGAATCATATTAAAAGTTGTGACTATTTTTCGATAACTGAGATATGGCTGGAGAGCACACAACTCGAGTCGATTTCGAACATTATAACATTGCCAACATACAGTAAATCAAAACAATCATTTCAAGACAATGAACACCCTCATTTGATGCGAGATTTCTCGAAATTCGAATAGAATATATATCTACTGGTTTCATTATTTTGGGTATACTATATAAAGCTACACGATAATAAGAAAACAACAAAAAAACGCTGCTATACGCAAAAAACAATACATGAACAAAAACTTTTGGTCAATATAGCGCGCTATTTGTTGTGGCTTTGATTTTGATACTATTCGCGCCCCTTTCAACTTTTCGTTACCACCATGACAGACTGCAACCCATACCAAATCGCACATTTCTAGGAATGTGTGAAATTAAGAATAATGAGGATAGTATTTGTCAAGAAAGTTAAGAACTTTTTTTATAAGAATATACTCTAAACAATGGGTCAGAAGTTAAGAATATCCTAAGAATATGTCCAACCTCGATTGTTTGTTCTAAATATAAAAATTTGTCGTCGTTACTAAAACACGGAACAACCCAAGAACAAACGGAACAACCCCGTAACAAGCCGGAACAAGCCGGAACAACCCGACATCTGCTGAAATAACCCAAGAATCGACATCGAACTTGGTTCGAGTCCGCACATGACGAAGGAGATCACAACTTCGCTTACTCAACACCCCTCCGAGAAAATTTCACCACAGCGCTGTAATTGAGCGAGGCTGTGTTCCAGGAAATAACCGTATTGAAATCATGGAACTTTGAAACTAAAGAGGAAAGTAAAGTAAAGCGCACATGGATTTCTCTTGGATCAAAACTCTCGAGGTAAGTTCTGATGATATTTTCAGATTGTAAGTTTAGTTAGAATAGATGACGTTCCCCCATTTCTTACCTTAAAAAATGTGCAAGTGTGTGATTTTTTTCACCTCTGTCTCTGACTGTATGAAACCATGAAGCAAGCTAGTTTCCATCTATTTTTTATAGCTCTCCAAAACGCCATATGGACCACTTTCGGAATACATGTCACCTTATATGTGGCTGAATGTTAGTCATTTGGCTGACACCTATATAATCAATAATTTTGAAGTCATGCATATTATCAAAAGACATGCCGAGGAAATAAACATCAGTGATTCTTTGCCTCAACTCATAATTTAAAGATAAGTTCAAAGATACAAGGAAACAGAGAGTTTCATGGATCTTGATGAATGTCCTGACATATGGCAAATGTATTTTTAGATGTTAGTTCTCCATGCATTTCATTGAATTGATACTGTAAAAAATGAATGTGGTTTTCTGGGTGATATTTAAATATTTTTCGTTGTTTTCGTGTGAAAGTTTCTGTCATAGTCTTCTTCAAGGATTTAGATTTTTATACGAAATGAATTTTATCTTTTCCAGTACGTTGATGACGATTCTTCCACTGCTCATCAAACATATGCACCAACATAAGAATTGTCAGATGAGCCTGGTAAAAGCGATGACTGGACTAAAGTGCAGCTGCCAGATGAGGCTGTTGAAAAAGATGATAGGAATATTGAGCAGCTGTCAGATAAGACTGAGAAAATGATGATGGGCATGTTGAGCAGATGGATAAAGCTGAAGTTGTTATAAATATTTTATTGAACAATCCGTCAGACTTTGAACTGAAACATAAACCTTCTGGAATAAGAAAAAACTTTGTGTGCACATTGAACTCAGAGTTAGTTTCTATTGAAAATGCCAGGGCCGATGGTAATGGTGCTTACCTCTATAAGGGATGCCCTAAAAGATTTTATTACGTGGAATATTAAAATGGCACTATCAAGTCATGTGCAACGGCTCGTTCAGAAAATGGTGTTTATTATGTTAATGATAGGTGTGGCGCAAAATATATGAAACGTACTGTTCAATCATGTGATGTCTATGAACTAACCTGTATGTACAGGCAAAGTAAAAACTATCCAAAGTTCGTGGAAACTATTGCGTCACTGAGAAAAACTGATTCAAGCAAGTCCTTGTAATATTATTTATTGACATATCGTTGGATGGACAATGAAGAACATGACAAAATTGATTTCATTTTACCTCATCGTGGTAATGCAACAAAACTTCACGCTGGTGTTTACTATAAACAGAACCCTGAATTAAAGAAAAAGGCTCTTAGTAAAATTGAGAATGGTGACAGTAGTGCTAAAGTCGCGACTTGGTTATTGAAGCAAAAGTATGTATTATTTTTCTTTTCTTTCTGCATATTTTCAGTTAAAGAAAGTGATTTTTTTTACATTTATATATTCAGCACAGTCAGTACTATTTCTAATAAATGAGTTGTGTATTTGTTTTTATCACACTCTTAAAATTCAATTATGAGTTTATATTCAACACAGATTTCTTATACATTTACTTTTTAGGTACCTAGCGAAGAACCACGAGATCCGAAATATATTCATAATGTCAAAGCTCAATTCAGTCAAGAAAATAAAGTTGATCCACCTGTTATTATATCCGAATGTGAAATAATAATCAAACAAATGAAAGAAAAAACAACAAACATGCGAAACCTGATAATGTTACCAGATCATTACATATCCTTCAATTCAACCGAGCAAATGTTACAAGATTTAACCAGATTTTGTGTCGATGGAAACAGTATTGTAGTTGTGGATACAACATTCGAATTATGTGATGGGTTGTGGTTGACTGACAATTCATTCCAAAATGAAGCTCTTGTGAATGACAAAGGAGAGCACCCCGTATTCAATGGTCCATATATGTGGCATTTTAAGAAAACCAGGGAGGTTTATAGATAAGTATTTTCAAAGTATATGGAGTGTAACAGTCTTAAAATGATCTCGAAAAAGTGTAGTAATAGCAGAGCCGTCATTTCAATCGTTTTCTTTTCAGAGATAAAAAATTGAATTTCTTATATATTTTTAGGCGTTTAGCATTGGAAATTGTCAACGAATGTCCATTAGCAATTCAAATAAAAAAGGTTGGCCATGATTTAGATGAGGCTGTGGGTTCTGGTTTGGCCGATGTATTTGTCAATGCAAAGAGATTGTATTGTACAGAACATTTGCAAAAAGCTATCCGACAGTTACAAAACGATGGTGCGAATAAAGGGCGTGTGGACTGAATTATGGCGGATATTTATGGTGCAAACGTTGGATTAGTGGTGTAGTTGGGCTTAGCAGATGCCGAAGATACGGAAGATTTTGATGCAAAAGTAATCAGTATTAAATCTGTTTGGGAAAATCTGGTTCCTGATTTTCATTCTTGGTTTTTGAAACATCGATCGCTGAAATTCAAACAAAATCTGGTACTTGATGCAAGGTCATGCCTGAATATTTCTGGTAGATTTTATTCGAATGGTCTGGAGAGTGCTCACCGCCTACAGAAAATTTTTTTAGCAGTTGAATTTACTTCATCGAATATAACATCAGTAAATGAAGCTTTGTCAGAATGGGTAGCCGAGTTCTACACAGAAGGGCACTGAGAGGAGTTGGTAGATACCGTCTTGCTGTTGGCTACGAGCAATTCTTTGTCGATGGAATGGAATCAATGGAGTCCGGTTAGAAGACCACAGCATGTGGATGCCTTTATGAAGTTTATTCCGAAATCAGCTGAACTGTATAAAAAGCCAGCTGTAGCCCCACTGAAAATCATGAACCTGCATTGTTCATGAATAGAATTCCCGATGTCTGTGAACAAGTGTCACCATTGAAATTAGCCAGACAAAAGGATCCAAAATCTACAACCTGGACAGTCTTACCTTCGTCATCAAGTCATCAAATGTCAATTTTGATCCATTAAATCGAGACCGTTTTGTTGATAAAGTGTTTCAACTTGTACATAGGGATGATAAGAAAAACTGTCCTTTATCTGTTAAGCGATGTCACAGTTGTCGAAGATTGTTCACTAAGTTGGATTGTGTTCTTGTTAAAACAGAAGGTGATAGGGACTATACCAATAAACAAGGCAAACAAGTCAAACAAGTGAGTTATCATGGAAATGTATACATTCATTATATTCGCTCATGTCTTGTGGAATTCAAGCAAAACTTCAAGTTCAGTATGATAACTGTGTTGCGTGTAAAATTGCAGCATTTACCATCAGGGTCAGAGAAAAAGTTCATTGACACTGGCTGTTTAATGGAGTAAATTTTTGTAACACATTCTTTTGTTCCTTTTTTTTAGTTTCTTTTCATATTTTTTCGTATTATATTAGTTACTTTTCATATTTTTCGTATTATTTTTCATGTTGTGATATGCGTCATGTTCAATAACCTAGTATCGAGTGGCGAAAAAAACTCTACTGTGTTCCAAAAATACCATTTTGCGAAAGCCACTTCACTTCCTGGCTGTTATTAGGTTGTTCTGTCTGTTCCCGGCTTGTTCTCGCATTGTTCCGTTTGTTCTTGGGTTGTTCCGGCTTGTTCCGGGGTTGTTCCGCTTGTTCCGGGGTTGTTCCGCTTGTTCCGTGTTTTAATAACGACGAAAAATTTGTATGGTGCACAAAATTGATTTTTAATTTTTATTGCGTATCTAACAAATTGAACTTTTTTCTGTCCAAAGCAATGGGCCGTTACATGTAGCAGAATTTGCCATTAGCAACTGATAGCGAGCTTTATTTTATTAAGGCAATGTATATTTTCAGGCCTAATATATTAGAAACAATGAAGATAGTATTTGTCAAGAAAGTTAAGAACATTGAGGCTGAAAAGGAAAAAACACTATTCTTATAAAATACACGATGTATATCCTAGAGAAGAATTTTATAAACTGTAAAAAGTAAATTTTCCGTTGTTACTGTTTTTAACGCTACGAAGTGGGTGAATCACTGTAGTTGTCGTTATAATAAACCTTAATGTAAAGAAACTTAAGTCAATATTTACATTTGTAACATATATTCGATTCTTAAATTCGAAAACGCTGCATTCTTATCATGCACGGCAAGTTTACGCTGTTTTCTTGATACAAAAAATCAAAATAATTGATTTTCTTAATTATGAGTTTGGGTCTGTAAGGCAAGCTGTTCTTTTATAAATTTTGGATTGGAATATTACGGTAGATATACAATATACCGAAGTGATTCAAGTTTTTATGCTGTTGATTTCTTATATTTTGAGTAAAATTTTGGGAGGGTTACTGTGTATGCAATAGACTGAATATCTGATTTGGTATGATGTATTACAAACTGTACATTGACGAAATATGTTGGGTTTTTTTTAATAGTATACTATTTTCCCTGCTGTACTTCTGGTATCGCAAAGCAAGTATATAATTTTAGCAGGTTTAGCTTTTTTCCATAACGGTTGTTAGACACCTTCGATTTCGTTGGACATTTCGCATTTTGCATTTTTATTTTATTTTTATTTTATTTTTATTTTTGCGTTGCACCTGCTTATATTTTTAAACGTTTTGTTTCAGCGGGTATAAACATAGAATAATGGAGATTGTGAGATTTGAAAATTACTATGTTGTATGTTTTTGTTTGATATCCCTAACATGGATTCAATGAGAGATTTAGTGGATTCTTCCCCGGGAATTCAGCTAGTATCTTATAATCTAACATATACGTTTGAATACGCTTATACTTCTGTCAGCGTATTTAATCCTGTCTACATTTTTGTCTACGTTTTTTTTTTATTGCATTAAGACATTTGATCTAATAATGACCGCAGATCGTAAGATCTTTCAATTCAATTAAATTAAATGGATTTATCTAAACTTTGTCTTTGTGTTTTCTTTTAAAATCAGCTTTGTTTACACCAAACAAGATCTTTAACCAAAACACATAAACATAAAGAGATCGCTTGCATCAAAATATCCAGAATCAATTCTCCCGAGCATTTTTATTTCTTCATACATACAGGGTTTCAACGACAACGGCAAACCCTTATAAAAGGCCTGCCTGAATGCAGTAAATATAGGTTGGTCCGTGTTCGAATATTTGAATTAATTGGATAATATTTTTTTTCGTGGCTGGAAAGCTTCTGTTACTTATGGTGACTTCTTACGGGCGCGGTTTTTTATGCTTTTTTCACTGTATAATAAGAGAATCCGAGGCTCCTCTTTGCTTCACAGTGGAGCCTTGGATACATCTTATTTTTCATGATATTCTCTAATAGCTTTTTTTCGAATAAAACTATAAATTATTATCCCTGGTAAGATGGCGGCAACAGTTTCTGCTGCACTGCCCTGTTGTAACACCCAGTAAACTTGCTACGAACATTATGCTTGTTGTACAATACATAGAAGCTCTATAACGAAGGTCATGAACCTTAAATTTCTTATAACTGCAGTAAAAGGGACAAGAAACAATTTTTTTACTTAACTCGCCAGGTCCTATAAAGTTCCTTACAAACTGGGTTTGGTCTGACCTACAGAGTCTACTAAAACACGCTGTAATTGTTTCTACAATTGTTTATAATTAGCAATGTCGTACCGAATTTAAAACAATACTTATCATAAATTAAAATATTAACGATAATAAAACAAGGATAATCTGCATTATAGGATATGCAAACCGCATAATCCTAAATATTCAGAGTTTTTAATTGACTACGAACCAGATGGACTTGTTTTTTTACAATTGTAAAACCCGTAATATAGGTGCATTAACTAGTCGTGTATTATAACCACTTGTTACCCGTTTGGATTTTGCAAGCGAGTATTACTGGTTTTTCAGGCATTCTGATTGGCTTAGTGTGCTTGAAGATTGGTCGATATGGCCGGTATTGCTCATTGTCAAGAATAATGGCAATCTAAAGTTGAAAAACCAACAATAAGCGATAAAAAACTTTTCAAATGGAAGTAAGAAAGCCAATGTCAAGTTTTACTGGTAACGTACCCAGAATCAGCGACAATATTCCGTCTAAAAGTTTTATCAACCACCTAGGCAAAATTTGATCCAATTTTTTCTTTCTTTCTAATTTAGACGAGATGTAGGAAGGCTTGCTAATTAACCGTGACAAACCTGTGCTGGAATAACACAGTTTAATCCATGCATGAAAGAGCTGGTTTTCTGTGCAATCATAAGCTCTGCAAATTTGCATAGCCAGACATAATCTTAAATGCCCTTCCTCGAAACAACTTTGTTTTGGGATTAATTGCAGATCGAATCACACATCGAATTTGGGGTGTTTTGTTAAAAAAGCGCTTTACGGCTTTTAAAAACGATATTTTGTCAGAGTCGATCACCCTGAAAAACATTCTTTCTCTTCTAAATATTTTATACCAAAATAATTTGTTGAACTTATAGGATCAAGATATGCCTGCAAATATCTAGCAAACCAACAACACAATTTTATTTATTTTTTGTTCGGTAATAAAGTGATTTATTATTAATTAAATATGGTTGTAATGTCATGCATTAAAATGCCTCGCAATAACCTCCTACGTTTAAAGGATTATTTTGATATTGACAAAGATGGTTTTTGTATTGAGGAGTTAATCTTATTTGTCAAATCCCCATTAAACCGTTTTAACATATTATTATAAAGATTGTATCAGGTCTTGTTGGCTAGATACTGTACTTAACTAGTCTTGTTTAACCGGCTGCTTATTTTTTTATGAGAAAAACCATATGAAGATCTAGAGTGCACAACAAACATTTTCAATCCACTAAGTTTCATTTAAAAGTAATGCGCGTTAGCTTTCCAGGGTTTTTATTGCGTGTTAACGTTTTACAACGAGAAAGTATATAAATCAAGTTTGGAAAAAGGTCTGGTGTAGAGGCCTACGGTTACCACCTAGCTTTAAAAAGTTGTTTACGCAAAGAGAGAGTAATTAAATTAAGAGGGTAATTAAAGTAACAAAAGTTAATAGCAAGCATTGCATATTATGGCACCATTTTTTTTCCTGTCCAACTCTAATAGGATGATAGTTACGGATTAAACAAGAGAATTGTGGGAAAAATGCATTGCCAACGCAAAACAACAGCAAAGTACAAACACTGGCTGCCAGCAGCATTTAGCTTTTTAATGGAATTTTGTGCTGAAATTGTCTTAAACTATTTTTCATCAATATATTGAACATGTCTCACGAATATCTGAATTATGTTCTTACAGTATGAGCATAATAAAAATGAGCGCTATTACGTATGTAGACAGAAACATTTAATATTATTGTTCTGCCTGACTTCTCTGAGGTCCATTACATAAGCTGTGCCGTGCCGAGTCAAACAATTAAAATTTGCATCATCCCTGTCTCGATCAGATCGGCGCAGTGATCCAAACCGAATCCCGCCAAAATGTTAAAGATGGTAGCTGTTTTAACGAAAAAATTTTGCTAACTAGGAATTTCACGGTTATTGTTCGTTTACGAACACATGGTTTTAGTATCAAATGTATTAAAAAACCCCAAGAGTTTCCATCAATATTCTGCTAAATATCTGCGTACTTTTATTTTAACCCTATTCGTCCGGCACATTTCGAACATATTATGACCGGAGGATTTCCCCACCATAACAACAAACTTGACACACTTACAGTATAACATGAAAAAAACAAAATGACAGCAATAAATTTTTGCTAATGTCAGCACTTTTTCGGTGACGTTATGGAAACCTTGAAATTTGTCTAATATACCAAACAGTTCTAGAGCGAATTTTTACATTCTCTTTAAAGTTTCTGACAGCCAAATAAAAATATTTGACATACTTTTCTGCTTTGAGATAAATTAGGTAAAATCCGAAACAATCGGGTAATTGGATTACTTACGCCACCAAAATTTCCAGAAATATTCCCCCGATGAAATAAAATTGTCTTATAGGTTTCAAGTCCTAAAAGATAATCCAAGCAAAAGTTATTGCATTTTCCCGATTATCGGCTAAGCCAATATCGTAAGCTCTGAGAGGTATGGAACCTAAATATTAAGCATACAGGTGCCTAATAAATAAATATGTGAGTAGCATTGCTATGCAGCATAAAAAGCAACAACGAGTTATTAAAAAGAAAGCGGCAGTGTTGGGCGAAATCCACACCCTCAAACCGTACAGCGTTAAAATAAAAACGTGGAAGTTAGCTACCTTATTGACAGAGATTTCGTCTTTGTGAGGTCAAGATAACTTTATCAAGATGGTGATGAAATATAATGACTGTCTGATTATGGTTCTTTTGATATTAAGTTTGTGCGATTAAGTATAGCATTCCTTAAGATTAATGTCAAAAAATACGACTCCACATGCCAGTAATTTTTAGTTTCTAAGGAGCATCAGTTATGGTTAATTTGCATGCTCTCCTTATTTAGCAACCACTCCTTCTGTCATCTCACTAAAAATACTGAAACTAAATTTAGTGATTTCAGTATCTCATTACAGCAGTTGAGAGCGAAGATTTGCTTTACTAATCTTAGTACTTTAAGTGAAGGGTGTTGAAAAAAGGTAACATGTCTGTAGTAGCACAAAAAGAAGGTATATTCAGACACGAATAATAATTTTATTCCACCTTTTTTTTCAGATGGACTTCAAAGTTTTGGTTTCCTTTGCTGTCGTAATGGGCGTGGTGCTAGCAGGTATGTAGGTTACCACTCTACTCTCTTCAAGTACTCAAGAAAGTAGTCACTACCTTAATTCTATGTAGTGTTGCTCGTTTTCAAAATAATATAATACTCACAATATATTTTCTCACTTTTTTATAGTTAAATAGTTTGTAAAAACAAACCTGACATGTTAATATTTATATTATTTAATGACCATGACTGAACAGATAAGGGGTAATGTTTTTTAAAGTTATTAAACAGCAATATTGAGCCCCCATTTTAGCTATAGCGAGATTGTTAGAAAGAACTAATTTGAAAATCATAGGATAATCATTATTCCAAAGGAAGGCAGAGAAATCGAAAAACAATAATCAATCTATTTTTTCCATCTAGATCTGTAAAAACAGTTAATCTATATTATAATATCCGTATAAACGTCTGTCTGTCTGTCTGTCTGTCTGTCTGTCTGTCTGTCTGTCTGTCTGTCTGTCTGTCTGTCTGTCTGTCTGTCTGTCTGTCTGTCTGTCTGTCTGTCTGTCTGTCTGTCTGTCTGTCTGTCTGTCTGTCTGTCTGTCTGTCTGTCTGTCTGTCTGTCTGTCTGTCTGTCTGTCTGTCTGTCTGTCTGTCTGTCTGTCTGTCTGTCTGTCTGTCTGTCTGTCTGTCTGTCTGTCTGTCTGTCTGTCTGTCTGTCTGTCTGTCTGTCTGTCTGTCTGTCTGTCTGTCTGTCTGTCTGTCTGTCTGTCTGTCTGTCTGTCTGTCTGTCTGTCTGTCTGTCTGTCTGTCTGTCTGTCTGTCTGTCTGTCTGTCTGTCTGTCTGTCTGTCTGTCTGTCTGTCTGTCTGTCTGTCTGTCTGTCTGTCTGTCTGTCTGTCTGTCTGTCTGTCTGTCTGTCTGTCTGTCTGTCTGTCTGTCTGTCTGTCTGTCTGTCTGTCTGTCTGTCTGTCTGTCTGTCTGTCTGTCTGTCTGTCTGTCTGTCTGTCTGTCTGTCTGTCTCTTCTAGCTATCTCTTCAACTTAAAAATAGTCAAAGAGGATGACGATCGTTGCCTTTCGTAGACCAGTATCATAAAGTCTGGGATCGAGAATTTGTTTCAAAAATACTAAAAAATAGTTTGAGTTGGTTCAGTGCTGTGAACCATTCAAATAAAAGTTGCAAGATACTGCGCACAAATTGCGGACCCTGTTGAAAACAGGTTCGATTAGTTATCTTTTATATTTTATTTTAGACGCTGATTACAATCCAAATTACCAGGGATACAAAATGGAAGATTATCCAGGTTAATAGGCAAAGATTCGGTAGTTAAATATTTTTTGTTTAGATAAGATTATTTAGTAAGATAAGATATTTTTTTAAAAGAATAAGAATTTAAAATGTAAATAATACACATGCGTTAATCGTTTATTATAATATTGTTAGGAAAAGATTACAATCGTGATTACCAGGGATACAAAATGGCGGATTACGCAGGTAAGTAGATGAAAATGATATAGTGTCTTTTGTTTTGCATTCACTTCCATGGTCGGTCAGAAATTACGAGAAATTTATAACAACTATTTAAATTTTCTTATTACTTTACGCAAAGAATATGTTATTGTCTTCACTTTCCTACAAAGGCACTAGTAAAATCTCCTCCATGATCTATGTTTTGTATTTCACATTTTATAACTTGTCAGAACAAATCATAGGGCAAAAACAAAAGATTTTATTAGCCTGTAATTTTATTTTAGGCTAATTTTAATTTTAATTTGTAGTAATCAGTTATAAACCAAAGGAAATGTAAGTCGCAGGCCGTTAGATTTTACAATAATAATCACTTATCTCGAAAAGTATCTGGAAGTGAATTTATCCACGGGTTCGAATAACTAGTATATTATATATTAAAACAGCGTTTCCGTCTGTCAGTCAGTATGAAATAGGTGACGGTTATGTCATTGTAAGAACATATAGATGAAATCCCCAAGGATGTTAAAACCTCCCGTTACTTACTTGCTTACTTATTGACTGTTAATGTTAACTAATCAAATAAAACAAAAACATTCAAAAATAATCAATTCCTACTGTAATTCTAGGCTCCAATCACTTTATTATTTTAACTTATGAAGGAATTCAGGCTGAGTACAACATTAGTATGTTCTTAATTTTAGCAAAATTTAAAGTCTGATATAAACTAGTCTTTTATTATAAAAAGAGCATGTAGCAGTAAAACTGAACCTAAAAATGGAATTGAATTATCGTAGGAAGTCAGCCGGATCAGCGCTTCAAGGATTATGATGACGAACCAGGTAACATAAAAATAAAATTACTATGAAAAGCAAAATGTTTTGCCTTGAACTTTTTTTTTATATTTGTTGTGTTTTTTTATAAGAATAAAGGAAAATCAGTAAGGTTTCATTGATCTTTAAGGTTTTAATCATATTTTCAGCCATTTTTAGCCGTTGTTCGTACCTTCTGTGGGACACAACGTTTTCACGCACTTATTTGTTTAGGTAGAAAATATAAGACAACAGAAGCTAAATAAATTCAAATAAAATCATTCGTTTAAGATTGGTGAACCCTTTTTACAACGGAAAATAGAAAAGAATTAAACTCTTTGGATTTTGTGATCACAAAAAATCTGCTTACGTTTCAATTCAAAATGGGATTTTAGAATTGTGTGTCAATGCGCAAACTTCCGTTAATATTGTAAATATCCGGTTCTGGCGGAACCGGATATTTAAAAACCAGGCCCCGCGCTATTTTTCCGAAAAAACTGCGCGCAACCATTTTGAACAGACAAAATACGGCTATTATTATAGAGATGTTGGCTAGCCATCTATAATATTTTTAAGTATTGGAAGTAAAAAAATATGAAACAAGTCCTTTTTATTTTTTTTATGTAGAAATGGATTTGGCGAATTATGGACGGGACCCACAACCAGGCTGTAAGAATAAAAAGAACTTTGTTTAACTTCTAAAGAA
The DNA here is from genome assembly GCA_030067915.1 of Hydractinia echinata. Lineage (NCBI taxonomy): Eukaryota > Metazoa > Cnidaria > Hydrozoa > Anthoathecata > Hydractiniidae > Hydractinia > Hydractinia echinata. Next base: position 969,886 of record JASGCC010000123.1, read on the forward strand.
TGACAAATTTATCGCAGACGTCTTTCATCTACGTCTGCAAAAAAACTATAAGATGGTTAATAATGTTTTAATATATTTTTTTTCAAACTACTTTAGTTTTGCGTCGACGACGAAGAAGAGTTTTTTTTGGAAAGAAATAAAGAACACAATATATTTATGTACGTACTGATGATGCACGTTAGAATAACTGCACTCCTATTTTAAATAAAACCTCCATGGCAGATGTTTTTTTTAAATCAATGCATCATGTAATGTAGAAGACAGATAATATTATACTCTGTTATTTGGAATTGCATAAACTTAGTTTCGAAAAATATATGTGGATTCGAAAGTAATGAACTCTTTAATACCTTATACCATCACTTTTGAGAGTATATAGATATTTCTGATAAAAAATTGTATTCACCATTTTTTCCTGCATGGTCTGGTAATGAGAAAATGGACTAAAACCATTATTTTAAAACCATCTAACAAATCTCATACCTATCTTAAGTTAGTTTTTTTTCCCAGAGATTTATTTTCACAATGCCAAAAAAGATCTTTGCAAAGGATTGTTTGCGTAGATCGTGCAGTATTATCTTGCAATTATATTTTATTCAAAACTATTTTATTTATGGTAGTCTTTGAACAAAGCAGAAACGGAATAAAATGTCATTCAAAAGAAGAATGTAATATGGTATTCGGTATAGATGAGTATTCAGCGTTTCAATATTAGTCACAAACCAACAGCTAACAGCCACTGTGACTGTGACTGCGCGAGAAATAGCACAATGTTTCAACAAGTTGAAATCAACAACATCTGTATTGTCTTTTTCTTTCCACCTCTGAAAAGATAGATCTTTGTTTCGAATTAGTGTCTCGCTACAAGACCACCAGCTTCTCGACGAAAATATGATATATCAAAGAAATACAACGCTATTTTCACACATACGTCTTTATAAGTGATAGTGATAAAAATAATGCAAATATGAGTATATATAGAGTAATTATCAGAATGTCTCAAAGGATCATTTCTCCAAATTAATGAACTACAGTTGCCATGCAACATGTGCTATTTATTAATTGGCCAATTGTTGCCACGCAACACATGTCATTTGTAATTAATGTTACTCAACGACAAAAAAGACAATATGTTTAATTTATTCGTTAAGTGCATTTGATTTCGAGATATGGCATTTAACTAATCTCAGTCATCATAACAACCAGTCGTTTATTAATTCGAACACGGATAACTCGATTCGAACACAAGTATAACACCATTGATGGTGAAATAGGTGAAATTAAATTAAATTAAACACAAGTAACAGAAAAACATCGCTAGCAACTCAATCAGGAAAATGACTTCCGTGTTTTACGCGGCATCACTTTTTTTATCACAATTTACGCAAAGCATTATGTTTACATAGCTCCTCTTAAGACGATATGATTTGATGTAAGCCGTTCGAAGTCTCTGTTATTATTGCTGACATGCATTAAAAGTTTTCCATTAAATGTAACTGCGGCATGTTGTCTTGTTTATGTAAATCAGGACGACGGACCAAACTCAAATTCTCTACACACCAAGTTTACACGACTACTGCATGTCCGCCAGTTTATTGTCTACTATTGAAAAAATAGAAGAAGACCTTGTTGAGTGGAGCACGAGGTTAGGTAGGACTGTGAGTAATTTCTTGTACCTTACTTGCTTGGCTACCAAATCCTGTTTAAATCAGATACCTACCTCTGTGTAAGTAGAACCCCTCCAATTTGGTGGGCAGATAATTATCTACGCAAGTTTTTCTCTAACAGAATTTTTTTGCTTCTGACCATTCTCTCATATGCACAAACTATGTATGTGAAACTTCTGTAGGGTTGATTATCCACCGAATAAACATTCTATCAATTTTTGTTGGATCTAGCTGTATCGCCTTTAGCCTAGTTAGCTAAGCTTTCTTCGAAGATCTCAAATTCGGTTTCTCTCAAACTACAGCTTAGACGCAAACTAATGTTTGTGCAAATCCACATAATAGCAAATCCACCTTATAACAACCCCCGAATTACAATCAACCAGTCAGTGGTCACGTCTTAGCCTCTTAAATAATTTAAGAACCCATTTTACATGGTCGGGTGAGTGAGATCATTCATGTTTAAAACAAAAGATTGATTCTGACGGCAGAAAAATTGTTTACGACCCAGCGCAATTTTTCCCACCTTAACTATTCCGATTTACTGGTGGTAAGAAAAGTTTTGCTGGCTATGCCGCGTATGGATTTTGCAAATTCTGCTGTCACTCATCGTCCGACGTCCGACTGACTGAGTATTTCGCTATGTATTTAAGAATTGTAGGTAAGTATTTGAGTGTCGTATAATTTATTGTGTTTTATCTGGACAATGTTGTATTAACATATAAAGTTTCAACTTATTGAAAAATATTAAGTTTATGTTTTTTATTTAATTTTTTTACATGCGCTCTCACCAAAGAAAAACTCATATTCAGTTTTACTTTCTTTCTGCTTATCTCTTTAATAATAGCCGTCGTCTGTCTGTTCGTGCGTCTATTTGTCTGTTTGTTACGGAAACACGAAATGCGATATATAAAGGACGGCGACCCCGTGGATTTTTCCACGGGTTAACATCTAGTCTATATTATAATACCCGGTTACGTCTGTCTGTCTGTCACGCAAAATGGTAACCGCAGTAGCGAGACACACGAAATGCGGTAAATAAAAGACGGGCGAACCCGTAGATTTTTCTACAGGCCACCGACTAGTTCTTTTATTATAAATTCCAACGCGCAGAGGATCAAGGTTTTTCACCAGAACGATAACAAAGTTGGACGACCTCCTTGTACACAGGGCTTTCTTAGCAATCTTAATCAACATGTCAGAGATTTATTCTTGACTAGTTTTTCTTCTTCCTTCGCCACAGCATGTTCTAATTAGTTTATGAACAATTTGGTTTGAATTTTATCCCGTCCTCCTCAAATTGACGAACATGCAAGCGATGCAACTGCAAACGCAATTTATTAAACTTTTATTTATATCTGGATCGGTATTACATCGACATATATCATCGGCAGTAATGCGTGGAGTGGAATGTGTTTTCGTTATGTGTTATTTCAAACGGACCGCGGTTTCTTATTCATATTAATTTCTGGAACAATGTGCAGCTATAACCGAATTTTTTCAGCATTGTTTTTTTAATTATGTTAATATTTCAATCTCAGAAGAATTGGTAAAAACGTTGTTAAAAATTAGGTCATAATTACTGCGTAGGAATTCTAATTGACTGCTTGTCAGAGAGTTGATGTTAATTGCCCTGAGGGACTACTGCTTTAATTTTCTTTCAAAAGCAATATTGAAAATACTGTTGTTTTACACTATTTAACATTAAATTTTATTTATCCAAATTTTTTTTTTATTACAAAATTTGGTATAAAATCCTGTGCACTCCCACATTTCCGTTTTTTTGTAAAATTCGGAGTCTTCCCTTTATTTAGAACTTCACCGCTATATCGTGGACACAGAGTCTCATATCAAGGTTTTAGCTCGATGGAAGAGTGGGCTTATACGTGCCCACGTGAAGCTGACACAATACAGTCATCAGGCATGCTAAAATGTAATTATAATTACACCAATTTTCGATTTACTTAAACCATTCTTTTTCTGATGATATTGGTGTAAATAATCACAATATATTAAATTGACATCCTCCGCAAACTTGTTTTGGGAAAAACGTTGAATTAATTTTAAAGGCTGTGCGCCTCAGAACGATTATATATTGAAAAACAGAATTAATAATAAGTATTCAGATAAAAAACAACATTAGTAAACTTGGACGGGTGGCTGCAGTAGAAGAGTTTTATTTATTCTTTTTTTATCACTATGTGGTTATTTCTTTACATTTTATTAGAGTACTTTCAATGACTCTGGATTGTAACATAGGGGACTAATGTTTTTCTCTTGACTGATAATTTGTTTAATTACCCTAGTTTGTCTGTTTGCCAAAATCTGGTCATGCTAAATCACTCATGAAATTTTCAAGTCGTTGAGGCGGCCAAATTTCGGGAGTTTTCTTATGTCTTTATGTAAACAAAACATAGTAGTTGCCAGTCGGGACGGGCATACTCCTATGGATTCCCACTGATTCTCTCACTAGTTTAACTGAATTTCTACATATTCCGTTTTAGAAAAACTTGTTAAAATGTTTCGATTGACTTTTGTCGCTGCAATGTTAACGGTGGTGTTATGTAAGTAACGGTCATTTTATTATATAAAATTCCATTTTTTATCTATCTAGCCATTTTTGCTAGACAGCGTTGTAAGAGCCCGACTTCGAATCAGTTTAGTCAAAGTATTGAGATTTATGAAGCATTTCAACTGTACATTAAGTAAATAATTTCAAGAAAAACGTGCTAATATACATGTTTATAATCTAATTATTTTGCAATCTTTGATCAAGTCTAATATATAGAACTACTAGCTAGCTAGTAGATTATAAATTAACAAGGTGAGATAAAGCACAACGTATCATAGAAAGCTCCTGAAGATATTTTAGCTATAGTAATTTCATTTGCTCAATTTTATTTGTCTAGTTTTGTTAACGTACCGTTTTTTTCGACTTTTGAACGGAGTAGTTGTTTGATAAGTTCCTGGTGAAAATAAACATTCCTTAGCAAATCTATATTTTGTACGTATTTCCGATGGCGCCAAATTATTCCCGACTTTTAGGTTACTCTGCAAAGTACGCGAAAACAGGTTTAGCCACCTGTCACGTCTGTACATAAGAGTTTTGTTTGACGAAATAGATATAAATTTCATGTTTCGACCCTAATAGCAACAAAAAATTTTAATTTCACCGTTTAAAAATCATAACATTAAGTTCGTAAATGTATATGAAATTAATATTTAAATGACTTGAGCGTCATAGTGCATTCCAAGGAGTTCCTAGGTAACATATTAAGTATCATAGATATAGCCTTTAGCTAAACCTCATTTAAGAGGTAATATACAAGTTCGAGTCGAGCAGGAATCCCCTACCTTTTCTGCCGCGGCTCCAAATAGGCTTAAACCGTACATTGAAAAATACAGGTGATGCAATGTAAATTTAAAATCTTTATACATGCAAAAAATATTTTAAAGAATAAGTGTTAAACAAGAATGTTATTATTCTGCTCAAGAATTATCATGTAAAAACCGCATTAAGAGTAATTATATATTTGTAAGGAAATTATATAACAAGAGAATATGAGACATGCTGTTACTTTTTGCGAATTGTTGAGTAAATTACCATTATTTCGTACCTAGCTACAACGTATTTGGGGCCCAAGACATTGATATCCAAAAACTATCCAAGTTATCGCATTGGAGAGAAGAATGGAAATCATGTGTACATCGTTAGTTCTGGAAACCCTGGATATAAGATAGTGCAAGGTAAAAGAAATATTTTATACAACTAACTACACTTCTGTTGGCAATTTGAAATCACAAAATATAAAGTAGGCTACCCTTAAAGTTTTATATAGATTAAACTATAAACTCTAATGTTATTAGTCCCGTAATGGACGTCTGTACAATAATAAACAAGTAGGAAGCAAAAAGGAAATTCAAAGATAAAAAATAGTTAAAATTTTTTGTATACTCTATTTATAAAGGTTTGAATGGTAAGCCAGGAACTGTTAGTTTCCAATCATTGTCTGATCCCAGTGCTTATTTACGTCATCGTGGATTTCTTGCATACGTGGACCAGAATGATAATACTCAACTCTTTAAAGACGATGCTTCATTCGTTATCATCATGAACAAGTACTTTAATGGATACGCATCGTTTCAATCTTCCAACTATCCAAATAGATACTTACGTCACCAAGGATATCGCATCAAACTTCATCCGGATGACGGGTCAGTTCTCTTCAAGAACGATGCAAGTTTCAAAATATCCAAAATGGTTGTTGGTAAGACAAATCTTGATGCGTTTTCAAAATGGAATATTTTTTGGAAAACAATAATGCCTTTCAATCAAAGAGTCTCTCGTTGTAACAAAAAAGCAAGATTAATTTCATTTATTGTTCAAGTTGTAGTTATCAAGTATGAAAAAGTTAAAAATTGTGCAGCACGACTTTAATTTATTAGTATTTGAGATCTCAAAATCTTTATACATGCAAAAAATACTTTAAAGAATTAGTGTTAAGCAAAAATATTTATATCATGCTCAAGCATTATCATGTAAAAACTGCATTAAGAGTAATTATATATTTGTAATGAAATTATATAACGAGTGAATATGAGGCATGCTGTTAATGTTTGCGATTTTTTGAGTTAATTACCATTATTTCGTACCTAGCTACAACGTATTTGGGGCCCAAGACATTGATATCCAAAAACTATCCAAGTTATCGCATTGGAGAGAAGAATGGAAATCATGTGTACATCGTTAGTTCTGGAAACCCTGGATATAAGATAGTGCGAGGTAAAGGATATATTTTATACAACTAACTACACTTCTGTTGGCAATTTTAAATCACAAAATATAAAATAGACCACCTCTGAGGTTTTATATAAACTGAACTAGAAACTCTAATGTAATTAGTCCCGTAATAGACATCTGTACAATAATAAAAAAGTAGGAAGCAAAAAGGAAATTCAAAGATAAAAAATAATTAAAATTTTTGTATATTCTATCTATAAAGGTTTGAATGGTAAGCCAGGAACTGTTAGTTTCCAATCATTGTCTGAGCCCAGTGCTTATTTACGTCATCGTGGATTTCTTGCATACGTGGACCAGAATGATAATACTCAACTCTTCAAAGACGATGCTTCATTCATTATCATCATGAACAAATACTTTAATGGATACGCATCGTTTCAATCTTCCAACTATCCAAATAGATACTTACGTCACCAAGGATATCGCATAAAACTTCATCCAGATGACGGGTCAGTTCTCTTCAAGAACGATGCAAGTTTCAAAATATCCAAAATAGTTGTTGGTAAGACAAATCTTGATGCGTTTTCAAAATGGAATATTTTTTTGGAAAACAATAATGCCTTTCAATCAAAGAGTCTCTCCCTGTAACAAAAAATCAAGATTAATTTCATTTATTGTTCAAGTTGTAGTTATCAAGTGTGAAAAAGTTAAAAATTGTGCAGCACGTCTTTAATTTATTAGTATTTGAGATCTCAAAATCTTTATACATGCAAAAAATACTTTAAAGAATTAGTGTTAAACAAGAATATTATTATTCTGCTCAAGCATTATCATGTAAAAACTGCATTAAGAGTAATTATATATTTGTAATGAAATTATATAACGAGAGAATATAAGCATGCTGTTAAGGTTTGCGAATTGTTGAGTTAATTACCATTATTTCGTACCTAGCTACAACGTATTTGGGACCCAAGACATTGATATCGAAGAACTATCCAAGTCATCGCATTGGCGAGAAGAATGGAAATCATGTGTACATCGTTAGTTCTGGAAACCCTGGATATAAGATAGTGCAAGGTAAAAGAAATATTTTATACAACTAACTACACTTCTGTTGGCAATTTGAAATCACAAAATATAAAGTAGGCTACCCTTAAGGTTTTATATAGATTAAACTATAAACCGTAATGTTATTAGTCCCGTAATGGACGTCTGTACAATAATAAAAAAGTAGGAAGCAAAAAGGAAATTCAAAGATAAAAAATAATTAAAATTTTTTATATACTCTATCTATAAAGGTTTGAATGGTAAGCCAGGAACTGTTAGTTTCCAGTCATTGTCTGATCCCAGTGCTTATTTACGTCATCGTGGATTTCTTGCATACGTGGACCAGAATGATAATACTCAACTCTTTAAAGACGATGCTTCATTCGTTATCATCATGAACAAGTACTTTAATGGATACGCATCGTTTCAATCTTCCAACTATCCAAATAGATACTTACGTCACCAAGGATATCGCATCAAACTTCATCCGGATGACGGGTCAGTTCTCTTCAAGAACGATGCAAGTTTCAAAATATCCAAAATGGTTGTTGGTAAGACAAATCTTGATGCGTTTTCAAAATGGAATATTTTTTGGAAAACAATAATGCCTTTCAATCAAAGAGTCTCTCGTTGTAACAAAAAAGCAAGATTAATTTCATTTATTGTTCAAGTTGTAGTTATCAAGTATGAAAAAGTTAAAAATTGTGCAGCACGTCTTTAATTTATTAGTATTTGAGATCTCAAAATCTTTATACATGCAAAAAATACTTTAAAGAATTAGTGTTAAGCAAAAATATTTATATCATGCTCAAGCATTATCATGTAAAAACTGCATTAAGAGTAATTATATATTTGTAATGAAATTATATAACGAGTGAATATGAGGCATGCTGTTAATGTTTGCGATTTTTTGAGTTAATTACCATTATTTCGTACCTAGCTACAACGTATTTGGGACCCAAGACATTGATATCCAAGAACTATCCAAGTTATCGCATTGGAGAGAAGAATGGAAATCATGTGTACATCGTTAGTTCTGGAAACCCTGGATATAAGATAGTGCGAGGTAAAGGATATATTTTATACAACTAACTACACTTCTGTTGGCAATTTTAAATCACAAAATATAAAATAGACCACCTCTGAGGTTTTATATAAACTGAACTAGAAACTCTAATGCAATTAGTCCCGTAATAGACATCTGTACAATAATAAAAAAGTAGGAAGCAAAAAGGAAATTCAAAGATAAAAAATAATTAAAATTTTTGTATATTCTATCTATAAAGGTTTGAATGGTAAGCCAGGAACTGTTAGTTTCCAATCATTGTCTGAGCCCAGTGCTTATTTACGTCATCGTGGATTTCTTGCATACGTGGACCAGAATGATAATACTCAACTCTTCAAAGACGATGCTTCATTCATTATCATCATGAACAAATACTTTAATGGATACGCATCGTTTCAATCTTCCAACTATCCAAATAGATACTTACGTCACCAAGGATATCGCATAAAACTTCATCCAGATGATGGGTCAGTTCTCTTCAAGAACGATGCAAGTTTCAAAATATCCAAAATAGTTGTTGGTAAGACAAATCTTGATGCGTTTTCAAAATGGAATATTTTTTTGGAAAACAATAATGCCTTTCAATCAAAGAGTCTCTCCCTGTAACAAAAAATCAAGATTAATTTCATTTATTGTTCAACTTGTAGTTATCAAGTGTGAAAAGTTAAAAATTGTGCAGCACGTCTTTAATTTATTAGTATTTGAGATCTCAAAATCTTTATACATGCAAAAAATACTTTAAAGAATTAGTGTTAAACAAGAATATTATTATTCTGCTCAAGCATTATCATGTAAAAACTGCATTAAGAGTAATTATATATTTGTAATGAAATTATATAACGAGAGAATATAAGCATGCTGTTAAGGTTTGCGAATTGTTGAGTTAATTACCATTATTTCGTACCTAGCTACAACGTATTTGGGGCCCAAGACATTGATATCCAAAAACTATCCAAGTTATCGCATTGGAGAGAAGAATGGAAATCATGTGTACATCGTTAGTTCTGGAAACCCTGGATATAAGATAGTGCGAGGTAAAGGATATATTTTATACAACTAACTACACTTCTGTTGGCAATTTTAAATCACAAAATATAAAATAGACCACCTCTGAGGTTTTATATAAACTGAACTAGAAACTCTAATGTAATTAGTCCCGTAATAGACATCTGTACAATAATAAAAAAGTAGGAAGCAAAAAGGAAATTCAAAGATAAAAAACAATTAAAATTTTTTGTATACTCTATCTATAAAGGTTTGAATGGTAAGCCAGGAACTGTTAGTTTCCAATCATTGTCTGATCCCAGTGCTTATTTACGTCATCGTGGATTTCTTGCATACGTGGACCAGAATGATAATACTCAACTCTTCAAAGACGATGCTTCATTCATTATCATCATGAACAAATACTTTAATGGATACGCATCGTTTCAATCTTCCAACTATCCAAATAGATACTTACGTCACCAAGGATATCGCATAAAACTTCATCCAGATGACGGGTCAGTTCTCTTCAAGAACGATGCAAGTTTCAAAATATCCAAAATGGTTGTTGGTAAGACAAATGTTTATGCGTTTTCAAAATGGAATATTTTTTGGAAAACGATAATGTCTTTCAATCTAAGTGTCTCGTTGTAACAAAAAATCAAGATTAATTTCATTTATTTTTCAAGTTCTAGTTATTAAGTACGAAAAGGTTATTAGTATGTAGTACGGCGGCTAATTATTCATGATTTTTGGATAAAATCTGTGCAGATCGGGGAAACTGTTTGAGTCACCTGTTAAGTTTGTGCATAAGAATTTGTTTTAAATAAATAGTCATTTGATGTAAATCTTATGTTTTGAGGATGTAAGTTTTAAAATATCAGAAATGCCTGTTGGTAAAACTATTGTAGTTATTTTTACACTGGTATATTATTATCGATCAATAAAAATGTCTTTAATTCAGAGACATCCTGATCATAACAATAAAGATTTAACTAATTTTATTTATTGTTCAAATTGTAGCTATGAAGTACGAAGCAAAGGCGATAATACCGTACAAATATCCCGCCTTTGGCGTCGGAGTTTTCGGTGACTGCGGTCGCGTTTACGCGTTAAGAGGACATACCCACGGGTTTCGTATTGTCAAAGGTAAGAATCACTCGTTGTTACTGAATATTAATTTCAGTTGCTATAAACAACTGTAAATGTAAAAACGCTTAAAAAAGAAAATAGCATAAGCCATTGCGCTTGTTTCATATAACCAATTTAGAAAAATACCGTTGCATTGATACTGGGCCTAAAGCTTTTGTATTTTAATCAGATGATGAAACTGAGAAATGAACGACTGCTTAAAATAATGCATAACTGCAGAAGTACACTATTTCATAACCGTCTAAAAATTATTATTATCTTCGCTATGATGCGGTTTTGGTAAAGTTAGCTTCAGGCGAAGAGCTCGAAAATTACATACATAATAGATTTATGGACTCCAGCGGAATATTGCACATTTTATAAAAGCTCTTACAACCTGCCTCGTTAAAAATCCAATGTTTTCATATTTCGTTTTTAGGAATTAACAAAAAACCTGGCACAATATCTTTCCAGTCTTTAACAGCCCCTTCTTCATACTTACAAAACAAAGGAAGTTCTGTGTATGTGCGCCAAAGATCTCGAAGTCGATACTATGTTAACAGTGCGTCGTTTTACCTTATCAAAGACAAATTCTTCAAAGGTTTTGCAGTTTTCGAATCAAGTACGCGTCGCGGTTATTATCTTCAACTTCGTGGTGGTCGCATGATGCTTCGTCGATATAATGGAAATCGCGCTGCTAGGGAGCAATCCAGCTTTCGTTTCTCTACTGGTTTTAATTAAACTCTGATGGTTTGATACGCAAGTTATTTATTTCGGAACTTTGTGACGTGGTTTGGTAATGAAACTTTGCTAATTTAGCTTGTAAATGTGCTGTTGTAGCTTTTTTTAATACTAATGGCAAATACAGTCTTTATTTTTTATATGAAATAAATTGGATTTGAGATTATAGCGATAAATTCAGATGATACAATTCCACTGGCTGGTCGGGAATGCCGATGGCGGCCTTTGAATGAAAGGCGGTCATCGGAAAAATAAATAATAATTTATAGAAGGCTTTGACTAGAATAGAAAGCACTCTCTTTACAATGAAACACATACTGTTAACTTTTCCACCTTTTGCTTCTACAAGCACGATGTAGTTAAAAATTTCGTTCAATGAGACAGTTGTCAACCTTTCACTTTAAAAAAAATAAAAAATGAAACTCAACAATAAGAACAAATTATATAAAAAGGGAAGCCATTTATAACACTACTTTAATGAGAAGTAAAAAGATTTGACAATAAAGAAAGATGTCAATTAAATTTACAAAGTTAAGTCTTTAGTTACATAACTAGTTTATAACCTAAAAATTCACCGTTTCTGCTTCATAGCAGTCACACACAGCTAAAATTAGGATTTTTTTGTAAAAAATGTAAAATTTAGAAGCTTTGAAGTTAAGCAACAGAGATAATATGCTATGATACATAGAAATGAAGGTCCCACAGTTTCAGAAGATGTCAACAGCAAGGGATGACTTAATTAAACAATGCTCATAGCTGTTGGCGAGAAATAAAAATTAAAGATGAGAAGTTGTTGTAAACAACAACAAGATAGGGAGAATAGAATAAAAATCGTTATTGCAGCAGTTGGGAAGCATTATGCTGGTTTGCCTACATATACTGAAGTATAAACTTGCTAAATGCTTCAATTACATACAGCATGGTCTAAATCATTGGAGTATTGGCAGGACCACAGAGAAATACACATGTGATGTCAGGATAAGGTGAGGGCGAGGACAATAGATATCCAGCTGGATCAAGACCATAGATATTTTTTTCTGATAACAAATCAAGCAAACGGTTAACTAGTAAAAGTTCGTTAAATTCTAAAGTAATTTTTATAGAAAAAGTTTCTTAATAAGTTTCTTAATTTCCAGGGGTCTTTGAGGGGAATCATCAATCTAAAGAAAAAGTTGACACAATAAAAAAACTTTTATGAACAAGAAATAATGCCTTTGCTGCCTTTTATTTATAATGTAAAATATCTGTTCAGTTGAAAGCGTCAATTTTGATTAGTGTTCCTATTTGTCAAAATAACCTATTCGATATTCGTTCAATTTTTTTGAAATAGCAGGTAATATTACCTAATGCCATTCTAATACCGTTACACGATGATTTTTGAGATAGCAGGGCATAATAAATCATTATTTAAAGTTGGACACGTGACAAATCTAATTTTCTAATTTCTTCGGATTTTAACGGAAAATCGGTAAAATCGGATTTTCACTTCTTTAGAGTTTTCTCATGCGAATTATCACACTTTTAACAAGTACAATTTACAAAATAATCCACGTTGGCCCCCCAAGGGTCAAAACATTTCATAAACATGGCCACACTGATGTCAGCGGGAATAAGCACATTTTGAGCGTTGGTATCTAACCAAATAACCTAAGTCGCTATGAATATTGAGAAATGAACTTTGACAAGTTGAAGTTGCGTGTATCTGGTATAAAAAGGACCTACATAATGAGTTATACGTACGAACTTCGAAATTTGCAGCCTTGTTTCAGTACAATTTATTGATGCTTGTACTTTTGCACATTATGCAAAATTATTGGAGTAATACCTGTGGAACTACGGAACTAGAAATTAAAAAAGTTGCAAAGCATTCTCGCTAGTTGCAAGCGAAATTTGTTCATCAAGAACCAGAGGCGGGAATTTTTGCGGGGATATAGGCCTTAAAGTTGTTAGCACCCCCTCCCCCTGCTGTAGTCAGGACAGGACAAATCATATGATCATTTGACAGTCAGTTTTGCGAAAAGTGCGTGCTGATTCTCTAGCGTATATTTTATTTTGCTGAAATACAATTTTTCTGCACTAGAATTTAATTTCGAAGAGCCATATAACGTTTAGGAAAACAGAAGATTACAACAACTGATTGAGCAATTCAAACCACGTGCTCTGCTCCGGGATATTTCTAAGGAATTTCTAGGAACTGTGACAGGACCACGCGCTTTTTGTGTAAGAACAACTGTATAAGGATAGGAACCTAATATTTTCCCGATAAATAGGAACAAAAATTGTTTTAACAACTAACAACCTCTCAAACTCTCAATTTTGTCAGAAAATAAGAACAAACTAGAATCTGAATTTTCCTGCACTTTGTTTTAAAGTTTCATAAGTGAGAACAGAGTAGGACTGTATTCCGAAGTTATCTAGCATTAAAAACAACGCAAGAACAAATAATAAAACAAAATCAAATAATAAAACAAAATCTATCTTCTGGGAATTTTCATCGCGTGGGTTTTGAACATTTCTGAAAGCATTCTAACAATACAAAACATTTGAAATTAATTTCCATTCTTTGTAAATATAAAAATGATTTTTAATCTAACCTTTTAAATCTAAAAATTTAAAAAATAATAATGACATTCTTGTTTATGCATTAAACTTCCAGCCTTCCGAGATGTTGCTAGATGACCTAAAAAAAAAACCATCAGAAAACGAAAAAAATTATTTCAACACATCATCCATGTTACAAGCATAATCACACTGGAATTTCTTAAGTTACAACAATCGTTTTTATACATAAGAGTGCACACACAAAGCCTAGTTCCGTTCTAATAAATAACAGTTTGTTTGACTTATTCCAAACATAAGAACGGGTTTTTGTAAAAAGAAACATGACTATAATGAACACCAGGCCGATATTACAAGTACTTTCAACTGGGCGGAGATGGTGTAGTGGTAGTGCATTCGACTTGTAATCGTAAGGTTTCAGGTTCGAGTCCCCACTCTGGCGCGCTTTAAATGTAGTGTTGTCAGCCCATTTGGTGCCATCTACGGACCCCTAACCGGCATGTGTGGCAGGCAAGGAAGTTAGAGCAATGCTATACGTATCTCAAGCGGTAATGTAACATAGTTACAGTCGGAGGGGAGGAAGAGGCAGAATAGAATCCCCAAGAACATTAAACTTCCCGTTACTTACTTAGTTACTGTAACTTATTAAAAAACAAATTAATAAATCGACTGTTCCAAAATTTCGAAATTTTAAAAATAACCCCTGCCACAATATCAAAAAAGTAAAAAAATTAGGCATTTGACAGTAATAATAATGCAAAAACTGTCATTAAGTGGAAAAAACAGAAAAAAGGATTGAGTGGTGCTATGTTTTTTTTGTTCTGGAAATATATTTACTTTTGTAGATATGAAACATCTGAGGAAAAAGCCAGCCAACAGCGACATTTTACAGATGTTACGACGCAAACATATCGTGACACGTGTTGTTTATAGTTTCCAGAAATAATACATGCGGTAAGTCGTAGACCAGTCCATTCCAAACCTTATTTTCAGGTAAAGGCACCTTTTGATCTTGATAAAATATACCTTGCATTAGTTTAGATTTAGAACATATATCAGTGAAAAGACGCTAGTAGTCACAGTGCAAAAGTTTTTAACCATAATTTCACTTTCTTCACCTTAGGGCTGCATTTTTTGCCTGTCAATTATTTTGATTTTTTCCCGCACGTGCAAGAATCCCATAAAAGCGTAAATATTAAAAGTTGTGTAATAGAAAATAAAAGAACAACTTAAACGAGAAAAGGTTTCCCCTGGTAATTTTGGATTGGCAACTAAAAAAAGCAATTTAATTTTTAGGAACTATTTAAAAATAGTACGATAGAATTTAAACTGAAAGAGTTTTGTTGATACTTGTGGATTAAAAATTTCTTTTTAGTTTTTTTCAGATTGGCTGAAAAAGTTTTTTCTCTTATTGTAGCTAGACATATTTACATAGCCATAGCCATAGATAAACATATTTCTGATGGTTGCCTCAGGGGCCAAAAAGTAATTTAGCTAACTAGGTACATCAAACCAAGACGAAAAAATTAACTACAATTCACTCTTTTTCTGCTGCATAAAAAGGATAACACGTAAAATACCAATTCAAGCCGATAATTTGGTATTATAAAATCTTCTTATTAATGAAGAGATAAATACAACATGTTCAAATTAATAAAGTGTGCCCTCAAAGAAAACTATAAGGTTTACAGATCAAAAGCAAAACAACCAAAAAAGACGGAAAGACTAACACTCACAGCTTTGATTATTATCAAGACTTGGTATAAACTATATAAAAAATTTAAGAAAAAGAACTTATTACAATCAGTTTGTAGGCAAATACAATCATACGTAATGAGACCAACATAACTACACAAAAATTAATAAGATATATGTGTTTTTAACTACCTAAAGTACATATTTGCGTTAGATCTGTAAAATATGCTTCAAATTAGCCGACGACCGTTTTGTGACTGCTGGATTTTACTCTCCAGTTTTTCGCTTTCCGCAAACGGAAAATCGGGAAAAACGGGGGGAGCGGGGGGAGGTTAGAAAGACGGAGTAGGTGGTATAAACTTATTGGCATTCTTAGCTGACTTTTATTACAGCTGCTCGGTCCAATCTTATTTGTTCAGGTAGACAAAGAATTACCCTACCTTTTTGTGCAAAAATATCATTCATATCTCCTTACCCTGATTTTATATGATTATTTTTCTAACCACGATATCTGGAAGGCTGTAAAAATATCATTGAGCGATCGAAAAATTTTGCAAAAAATGATATCTGTACAAATTTCCACTGTGTGAAAACAAAAAAGAAGTAACAATGGATTATAGTTTTGCATTACGCAAAATGACTGCCACATAATTTTAGAGAGAAGAACCAGCTACATTATACGAAAACTAATTGAATATGTTAATAAAAATTGTAAATATCAATGATGGTGTTTAAGCAATTGCTCGAAGATGTTGTTTAACATCTGTTAATCGCATCTTTATGCCATTTAATACTCTTTTTGAAACTTGGTCATTGTACAATATTTGCTTCAAATTTCTTGCTTCTATCACACTCATTACAAGTCCACAGTCAAGTCTTCTGATAACGTTTTCTATTCGTTGATTTAGATAGTAAAACAATATTTGGATTTGGTACAGTTGCTGAAGGACGCCTTTTAATTTTAAGTTTGCGTTAAACGCGTTCAATACTAAATGAAAAACAAATTGCGTTTATATTAAGTAATTTTATGGGAATAATCATTTTAGATTAATGCCAGCAAGAGACAGCAAATTCTAATGTTAACATATACCTGATCCTCGTGATATTAAATATTCTGAACAATGTTAAGACGCAGATAAAACAAATATACTTACAAGGAATAATTTGATTGCATACTCGAATATTATCATTGGCCAGCACGATTACAGTATTGATGCTGCCATCAAGCGGTTTAATTGGAACTTCTGGAATATTTGTACAATTTCGAGGTTGCATCGGAATAGTTGTTGGGGCCATCGTTGTCGTATTTGTTGGGGCCATCGTTGGAGACATTGTTGTCATATTATTTTGCGAATACGCCACTAGAAAAGGTAATGTAAAAGAAATAGTAAATGAGGGAAGGTGAAAATAAGCTCATTTGTTATTTCAAAGTTACGTAGAACTTTTCAAATAATATCTTGTACAAATAACATTACACACCTGCAACTAAGGAGACCAATATTGAGTAGATGTACAAGCCGGATCTATACATGACTGCGTAGAACTTGATTTAACAGCAAAACTAAAATACTAAAGAGAGTTTAAACTTCATAACAACGATTTTTATGAATACATTAACAGTACAATGATTAACGAATTTCCTAACTCTACTTACATTTTTCTTTTATGAGTATGTAATTTAACAGTGCCGAGCTCTCCTTTATATCACTTAATTTTTGCTAAGTCATGCTTAAAGTAATTTTTTAACTAAATCTAAAATTTAAAAGGAAAATTGATGATCCAACGTTTCTTGAGGAAGCAAAAAACGTGACAGCATAAGTGCGTTTCTACGTAACATTCAAATCAACCAAATGATTATTTTATCGTGATAAGCTAATTGCAATGACTGTACATTTCGTTTAAAGTAAATCTGTAATGTAACTCAACGTCAGGTCTAAGATAATGGCTTTACTGCAAAGTCCAAGTTTAAACCCGGCCGCGTTATGACAAACACTATAGGCGTGAATCTATCCTTTTTGATTAGCGTTCATCTTGGCAGTGAGGTTAATATTTCAGATGGTTTTCTAGTTAAACAGTTTTTGTACTTGATCGGGTTTAGTGGTCAAAGGGAAACTTATGTACGAGAGCGGCAGCATAGAATTCTCATATTTAACAATAACTCTATTAACTTCAAAGGCTAACGTGAGTAAACAGTCGTAACGTGTGAAAGTAACAAAATATCTGTACTTTTAGTGAAGTACTTTTAGCCCTGTTATGGTCTGGGTCTTATTAGTTCTGTATGAAAACCCAGTCCTTGAAGGAATTAGTACATCAGTATTAAATTGAAAAAACTGGACCAAATAACGTGTGACTAAATGTGTATGACCGCACTTGAAAATGTCACAAATAAGGTACGTTGATTGTTTTATTCAAGGAGAGTTTTTCTTCTGTTTCTATCATAAAAAACAGTCTGTTGTTAATTTTATTCGAAAACGCAGAAATAAAAGTTTATTCTTCTTGAGTTCTTGTTAATCGATGATTTAATAACTGACTTGATTTATCGATTCACAGACAGAGTAAGCTTTTTATTAGATAGAAGTTCTTTATAATGTTTTCACTTATTTCGTTAAATCCTATAGACTTTCTTGGGAAATTCAATTTCACTGCAAGTACATTGTCATCTCTATGCCTTGATGGTAATACTTTTATTTTCAATATCGGAGTGCAAAATTATATTTTCCTCTTTTGAGAAATCCTTCTTGTGTTGCGCACAATGAATTCTGTATTAAGGACAATTGCTATTTGTGTAATGGCAGTACTTTCTCACATTTCGCCAATTATAAAAATAATTGCAGAAAAATAGTACATTCAAGTGCAACATAAAAACAGAAACTCCTTTAAATAACTATGTACATGGAAAATTAAATTATTACACAAATTTCTGACGAGAAATATATGACTAATTGCCAATGAAGGTTGATAAACGAGACAATCAGCTTAAATAAACATTATAATCTCCTAATAAACAGCTCCGTTTGTTGTTTTAATTTCAGGATATAAAACGGTGTGAAAACAATTCCCTAATGGACTCACGTCAAAAATCAATTTGTGTCCGACAATGTGGTCTTACTAATTACCATTTAGGAATTCTTTTGACCTCATGGATAATATATTTAACTAGAAGAAAGAAAAGGTTTACCTCCTCGGAACACTATTCTTGACAAATCTTTGTCATTCTCACTCAGTAGGCATTAATTTATTACGTAGCAATCTTTATTCCCTAATTTTAGAAAATATATTGCAAATACACCAATAATTTCAATGTCACGTTTTGTGAATTTTTTCTGACACTTTGTTGAATAATTGCAACTCGGTTGCAATATATCATGTTGTTGCAATGAGAAATGATGTTTTTCGATATGGTTCGCAAGTAGTTTACGTTACATGAATTATAATTTGGTCATGACAAACACAGGTCCCTCGAATGGAGCTCTGGATCGTGCGGTCACCTGAGTAAAAAACTTCAATTTTGGTTTGTTGGGACGGTTTTCATTTCGTGATTTGATGCAACCTGAGGAAAAAGGTCGATCAGTCCGTAGGCCCTGAAAAGAAAGTTTATCTGATCATGGATCCAAAGCACGTATTCAAACTTTTATTAACATTTTAAATTTTAACTTATTTGTACCCGGGTTTTTTTTTTTCAATAAATCTCTTTTGATATGCTGCAAGCTTATGATACTTAATGTTTATATTTGTCTATTGCGCACATGCGTGCCGGATTTGCAGACCCTATACCTATCACAGCCTTAGATATCAGCCATTACTCAAAACTACCCCATAATTTGTATGAAATCTTTATAATCGGCAGATAATAACTTTCGTTAGGATCTTCCTTAGAATTTGAAACTCTGAACACAACTCTATTTCTTCAAGGGCAATCGTTCTTTAAAGTTGGACACGTGATTAATCTGATTCTCTGATTTCTTCGGATTTTAACGGAAAATAGGGAAAATAGGATTCTCGGGCACTTATTAGAGTTTTTTCATGCGATTTATCACACTTTTTAACCCTAATTGGTATGGGGGGCATAAAGTGCCGGGGCATTTTTAAAGTCTCATAACTTTTTAATTAATGAATGAAATTCCTTGAAATTTTGTGACTATTCCTAAGGTTTAAAAAATCTCAAAAATGTCCTGTCAATGTCACTGTGTCCTTTACTGACAAATGGTCATATCAACTTTTGCTGTAGTGCTAAATAAATGTTTTCTAAACTAATCAGTTGATTGAATATCTGATTATGTGTGTGACAGTGACAAAAAGTCATCATAAAATATGTACATGCATATTGGGTAATTTGCAGACAGGAATTTTGGTTATTTACAGACCGGAATACTTGTATTTTCCTATTATTCTATTTCTATTGTCATATGATGCCGTCATAGGTCATTTTGTCACATTTATCTTGATGGAGTAGTTACTGGCATAAATGTGCATAGATATACCAAGTTTTATGCCATGAAAATTACTGACACCAACATTCTCAAATATCGATTATTCAAAAAAAAGATTTCTTGAAGATTTGAATTCTGATCGATTTCCAATTTCTCTGTAAATGTTTCTAATAATATCTTACATTCTTATATTAGTTTTTTTAATGACTAGTACTGTGAATAGTCTTAAAAGAGATAAAAAAAAAAGCGAGAATTTCCGAAAAAAAACATATTTTCTGCGACCATAGTCTCATTATGACGTCATAACTTCCTGTGATGACATGCCAACACAAATATTTTGCCATTAATTAAGTCACAACATGTGGCTGCTTTTGTGTGCCAAGTTTCGTCACTTAAAACCAGACAGAACAAAAGTTACAGCCTGCGCGCACTTTATGCCCCTCTCCCCCAAACTTACAAGGGTCGAAAAAAACCGTACCAAATAGGGTTAACACATACAATTTACCAAATAATCCACGTTTGACCCACAAGGGTCAAAACAATTTAGAAACATGGCCGCCCTGATGTCAGAGAGAGTTAGTCCATTTTGACGGTTGATATCTAACCAAATAACCTGACTCGTAAGTCCGCTATGAATGTTGACAAATGAACTTTGACAAGTTCAAATTGCGTGTATCTGGTAAAAAAGAACGTGCATAATTAGTTGTTCGTACGAACTTCGAAATTTGCCGCGTTGTTTCAGTACAATTTATTGTGGCTTGTAGTTTTTCATATTATGGAAAATTATGGAAGTATATTTAAACAAATCATAAGGAATACAGAATATATGTAACACCACAAATAATCCAACATAGCGGCAAGAATAAAAAATATCATTGCGTTAACAGGAGCATGATGTAAATAAAAAACTATGCTCCCCCGCCCAGCTATTTCTGATCCCAAATGATGCGGCAGCACTATTTCCATGTTGAATACATAGTAGATATATCTTAATTCTTATTGAGGTGAAAAGCAACCACTGAGATGTTTACTTCAGTGAAACATTTACAACCACGATATGTGGAAGGCTGAAAATATGTCATTGAGCGATCGAAAGGTTTTTGCAAAAAATGGTGCGTTGCCTTACGTGAAATGACTGCCACATAATTTTAGGTAGAATAAACATCTACATTATACAAAAACTAGTAGAATATGTTAATAAGAATTATAATTTTCCGTTGACATTATTCCATGATGGTGTTTAAGCAATTGCTCGAAGACGTTGTTTAATATCTGTTAATCGCATCTTTATGCCATTTAATACTCTTTTTGAAACTTGGTCATTGTACAATATTTGCTTCAAGTTTCTTGCTTCTATCACGCTCATTACAAGTCCACAGTTAAGTCTCCTGATAACGACTTCTATTCGTTGATTTAGATAGTGAAGCAACATTTGGATTTGGTACAGTTGCTGGAGCACGCCTTTTAATTTTAGTTTTGCGTTGAATCCGTTCAATACTAAATAAAAAACAAATTGCGTTTATATTAAGTAGTTTTATGGGAATAATCATTTTAGATTAATGCCAGCTGTAAGAGACAGCAAATTATAATGTTAACATATACCTGATCCTCGTGATATTAAATGTTCTAAACAATGTTAAGACGCAGATAAAATAAATATACTTACAAGGAATAACTTGATTGCATACTCGAATATTATCATTGGCCAGCACGATTACAGTATTGATGCTACCATCAAGCGGTTTAATTGGAACTACTGGAATATTTGTACAATTTAGAGGTTGCATCGGAATAGTTGTTGGGGCCATCGTTGTCGTATTCGTTGGAGCCATCGTTGGAGACATTGTTGTCATATTATTTTGCGAATACGCCACTAGAAAAGGTAATGTAAAAGAAATAGTAAATGAGGGAAGGTGAAAATAATCTCTTTTGTTATTTCAAAGTTACGTAGAACTTTTCAAATAATATCTTGTATAAATAACATTACACACCTGCAACTAAGGAGACCAATATTGAGTAGATGTACAAGCCGGATCTATACATGACTGCGTAGAACTTGATTTAACAGCAAAACGAAAATGCTAA
Source organism: Hydractinia echinata (assembly GCA_030067915.1). Lineage (NCBI taxonomy): Eukaryota > Metazoa > Cnidaria > Hydrozoa > Anthoathecata > Hydractiniidae > Hydractinia > Hydractinia echinata. Next base: position 992,029 of record JASGCC010000123.1, read on the forward strand.
AGAGAGTTTAAATTTCATAACAACGATTTTTATGAATACATTAACAGTACAATGATTAAAAAATTTCCTAACTCTACTTACATTTTTCTTTTATGAGTACGTAATTTAACAGTGCGGAGCTCTCCTTTATAGCACTTAATTTTTGCTAAGTCATGCGTAAAGTAATTTTTTAACTAAATCTAAAATTTAAAAGGAAAATTGATGATCCAACGTTTCTTGAGGAAGCAAAAAACGTGACGGCATAAGTGCGTTTCTACGTAACATTCAAATCAACCAAATGATTATGTATCGTGATAAGCTAATTGCAATGACTGTACATTTCGTTTAAAGTAAATCTGTAATGTAACTCAACGTCAGGTCTAAGATAATGGCTTTACTGCAAAGTCCAAGTTTAAACCCGGCCGCGTTATGACAAACACTATAGGCGTGAATCTATCCTTTTTGATTAGCGTTCATCTTGGGAGTGAGGATTATATTTCAGATGGTTTTCTAGTTAAACAGTTTTTGTACTTGATCGGGTTTAGTGGTCAAAGGGAAACTTATGCACGAGAGCTGCAGCATAGAATTCTCATATTTAACAATAACTCTATTAACTTCAAAGGCTAACGTGAGTAAACAGTCGTAACGTGTGAAAGTAACAAAATATCTGTACTTTTAGTGAAGTACTTTTAGCCCTGTTAGGGTCTGGGTCTTATTAGTTCTGTATGAAGATCCAGTCCTTGAAGGAATTAGTACATCAGTATTAAATTGAAAAAACTGGACCAAATAACGTGTGACTAAATGTGTATGACCGCACTTGAAAATGTCACAAATAAGGTACGTTGATTGTTTTATTCAAGGAGAGTTTTTCTTCTGTTTCTATCATAAAAAACAGTCTGTTGTTAATTTTATTCGAAAACGCAGAAATAAAAGTTTATTCTTCTTGATTTCTTGTTAATCGATGATTTAATAACTGACTTGACTTATCGATTCACAGACAGAGTAAGCTTTTTATTAGATAGAAGTTCTTTATAATGTTTTCACTTATTTCGTTAAATCCTATAGACTTTCTTGGGAAATTCAATTTCACTGCAAGTACATTGTCATCTCTATGCCTTGATGGTAATACTTTTATTTTCAATATCAGAGTGCAAAATTATATTTTCCTCTTTTGAGAAATCCTTCTTGTGTTGCGCACAATGAATTCTGTATTAAGGACAATTGCTATTTGTGTAATGGCAGTACTTTCTCACATTTCGCCAATTATAAAAATAATTGCAGAAAAATAGTACATTCAAGTGCAACATAAAAACAGAAACTCCTTTAAATAACTATGTACATGGAAAATTAAATTATTACACAAATTTCTGACGAGAAATATATGACTAATTGCCAATGAAGGTTGATAAACGAGACAATCAGCTTAAATAAACATTATAATCTCCTAATAAACAGCTCCGTTTGTTGTTTTAATTTCAGGATATAAAACGGTGTGAAAACAATTCCCTAATGGACTCACGTCAAAAATCAATTTGTGTCTGACAATGTGGTCTTACTAATTACCATTTAGGAATTCTTTTGACCTCATGGATAATATATTTAACTAGAAGAAAGAAAAGGTTTACCTCCTCGGAACACTATTCTTGACAAATCTTTGTCATTCTCACTCAGTAGGCATTAATTTATTACGTAGCAATCTTTATTCCCTAATTTTAGAAAATATATTGCAAATACACCAATAATTTCAATGTCACGTTTTGTGATTTTTTTCTGACACTTTGTTGAATAATTGCAACTCGGTTGCAATATATCATGTTGTTGCAATGAGAAATGATGTTTTCGATATGGTTCGCAAGTAGTTTACGTTACATGAATTATAATTTGGTCATGACAAACGCAGGTCCCTCGAATGGAGCTCTGGATCGTGCGGTCACCTGAGTAAAAAACTTCAATTTTGGTTTGTTGGGACGGTTTTCATTTCGTGATTTGATGCAACCTGAGGAAAAAGGTCGATCAGTTCGTAGGCCCTGAAAAGAAATTTTATCTGATCATGGATCCAAAGCACGTATTCAAACTTTTATAAACATTTTAAATTTTAACTTATTTGTACCCGGGTTTTTTTTTTTCAATAAATCTCTTTTGATATGCTGCAAGCTTATGATACTTAATGTTTATATTTGTCTATTGCGCACATGCGTGCCGGATTTGCAGACCCTATACCTATCACAGCCTTAGATATCAACCATTACTCAAAACTACCCCATAATTTGTATGAAATCTTTATAATCGGCAGATAATAACTTTCGTTAGGATCTTCCTTAGAATTTGAAACTCTGAACACAACTCTATTTCTTCAAGGGCAATCGTTCTTTAAAGTTGGACACGTGATTAATCTGATTCTCTGATTTCTTCGGATTTTAACGGAAAATAGGGAAAATAGGATTCTCGGGCGCTTATTAGAGTTTTTTCATGCGATTTATCACACTTTTTAACCCTAATTGGTATGGGGGGGGCATAAAGTGCCGAGGCATTTTTAAAGTCTCATAACTTTTTAATTAATGAATGAAATTCCTTGAAATTTTGTGACTATTCCTAAGGTTTAAAAAATCTCAAAAATGTCCTGTCAATGTCACTGTGTCCTTTACTGACAAATGGTCATATCAACTTTTGCTGTAGTGCTAAATAAATGTTTTCTAAACTAATCAGTTGATTGAATATCTGATTATGTGTGTGACAGTGACAAAAAGTCATCATAAAATATTTACATGCATATTGGGTAATTTGCAGATCGGAATTTTGGTTATTTACAGACCGGAATACTTGTATTTTCCTATTATTCTATTTCTATTGTCATATGATGCCGTCATAGGTCATTTTGTCACATTTATCTTGATGGAGTGGTTACTGGCATAAATGTGCATAGATATACCAAGTTTTATGCCATGACAATTACTAACACCAACATTCTCAAATATCGATTATTCAAAAAAAAGATTTCTTGAAGATTTGAATTCTGATCTATTTCCATTTTCTCTGTAAATGTTTCTAATAATATCTTACATTCTTATATTAGTTTTTTTAATGACTAGTACTGTGAATAGTCTTAAAAGAGATAAAAAAAAAGCGAGAATTTCCGAAAAAAAACATATTTTCTGCGACCATAGTCTCATTATGACGTCATAACTTCCTGTGATAACATGCCAACACAAATATTTTGCCATTAATTAAGTCACAACATGTGGCTGCTTTTGTGTGCCAAGTTTCTTCACTTAAAACCAGACAGAACAAAAGTTACAGCCTGCGCGCACTTTATGCCCCTCTCCCCCAAACTTACAAGGGTCGAAAAAAACCATACCAAATAGGGTTAACACATACGATTTACCAAATAATCCACGTTTGACCCACAAGGGTCAAAACAATTTAGAAACATGGCCGCCTTGATGTCAGAGAGAGTTAGCCCATTTTGACGGTTGATATCTAACCAAATAACCTGACTCGTAAGTCCGCTATGAATGTTGACAAAGGAACTTTGACAAGTTCAAATTGCGTGTATCTGGTAAAAAAGAACCTGCATAATTAGTTGTTCGTACGAACTTCGAAATTTGCCGCGTTGTTTCAGTACAATTTATTGTGGCTTGTAGTTTTTGATATTATGGAAAATTATGGAAGTATATTTAAACAAATCATAAGGAATACAGTATATATGTAACACCACAAATAATCCAACATAGCGGCAAGAATAAAAAATATCATTGCGTTAACAGGAACATGATATAAATAAAAAACTATGCTCCCCCGCCCAGCTATTTCTGATCCCAAAATGATGCGGCAGCACTATTTCCATGTTGAATACATAGTAGATATATCTTAATTCTTATTGAGGTGAAAAGCAACCACTGAGATGTTTACTTCAGTGAAACATTTACAACCACGATATGTGGAAGGCTGAAAATATGTCATTGAGCGATCGAAAGGTTTTTGCAAAATATGGTGCGTTGCCTTACGTGAAATGACTGCCACATAATTTTAGGTAGAATAAACATCTACATTATACAAAAACTAGTAGAATATGTTGTTGACATTATTCCATGATGGTGTTTAAGCAATTGCTCGAAGACGTTGTTTAATATCTGTTAATCGCATCTTTATGCCATTTAATACTCTTTTTGAAACTTGGTCATTGTACAATATTTGCTTCAAGTTTCTTGCTTCTATCACGCTCATTACAAGTCCACAGTCAAGTCTCCTGATAACGATTTCTATTCGTTGATTTAGATAGTGAAGCAACATTTGGATTTGGTACAGTTGCTGGAGCACGCCTTTTAATTTTAGTTTTGCGTTGAACCCGTTCAATACTAAATAAAAAAAAAATTGCTTTTATATTAAGTAGTTTTATGGGAATAATCATTTTAGATTAATGCCAGCTGTAAGAGACAGCAAATTCTAATGTTAACATATACCTGATCCTCGTGATATTAAATGTTCTGAACAATGTTAAGACGCAGATAAAATAAATATACTTACAAGGAATAATTTGATTGCATACTCGAATATTATCATTGGCCAGCACGATTACAGTATTGATGCTACCATCAAGCGGTTTAATTGGAACTACTGGAATATTTGTACAATTTAGAGGTTGCATCGGAATAGTTGTTGGGGCCATCGTTGTCGTATTCGTTGGAGCCATCGTTGGAGACATTGTTGTCATATTATTTTGCGAATACGCCACTAGAAAAGGTAATGTAAAAGAAATAGTAAATGAGGGAAGGTGAAAATAATCTCTTTTGTTATTTCAAAGTTACGTAGAACCTTTCAAATAATATCTTGTACAAATAACATTACACACCTGCAACTAAGGAGACCAATATTGAGTAGATGTACAAGCCGGATCTATACATGACTGCGTAGAACTTGATTTAACAGCAAAACGAAAATGCTAAAGAGAGTTTAAATTTCATAACAACGATTTTTATGAATACATTAACAGTACAATGATTAAAAAATTTCCTAACTCTACTTACATTTTTCTTTTATGAGTACGTAATTTAACAGTGCGGAGCTCTCCTTTATAGCATTTAATTTTTGCTAAGTCATGCTTAAAGTAATTTTTTAACTAAATCTAAAATTTAAAAGGAAAATTGATGATCCAACGTTTCTTGAGGAAGCAAAAAACGTGACAGCATAAGTGCGTTTCTACGTAACATTCAAATCAACCAAATGATTATGTATCGTGATAAGCTAATTGCAATGACTGTACATTTCGTTTAAAGTAAATGTGTAATAAAACTTAACTTCAGGTCTAAGATAATGGCTTTACTGCAAAGTCCAGGTTTAAACCCGGCTGCGTTATGACAAAAACTATAGGAGCGTGAATCTTTCCTTTTTGATTAGCGTTCATCTTGGCAGTAAGGTTAATATTTCAGATGGTTTTCTAGTTAAACAGTTTTTGTACTTGAACGGGTTTAGTGGTCAAAGGGAAACTTATGCACGAGCGCGGCAGCATAGAATTCTCATATTTAACAATAACTCTATTAACTTCAAAGGCTAACGTGAGTAAACAGTCGTAACGTGTGAAAGTAACAAAATATCTGTACTTTTAGTGAAGTACTTTTAGCCCTGTTAGGGTCTGGGTCTTATTAGTTCTGTATGAAAATCCAGTCCTTGAAGGAATTAGTACATCAGTATTAAATTGAAAAAACTTTGTTAAAGTGGACCAAATAGCGTGTAACTAAATGTGTTTGACCGCGCTTGAAACTGTCACAAATAAAGTATTTGATCGTTTCATCCTAGGAGAGTTGTTCTTTTAGTTTTATCATAAAACAGTCTGTTGTTAATTTTATTTGAAAAGGCAGGAATAATAGCTTATTCTTCATGAGTTCTTGTTAATTGATAATTTTATAACAGAATTGATATGTTGATTCACAGACAGAGTACGCTTTTTATTAGATAGAAATCATTTTTAATGTTTCACTTAATTCGTTGGAAACCTTATAGATTTCTATAGGAAATTCAATTTTACTGCAAGTACATTGTCATCTCTATGCTTTGATGGTAATACTTTTATTTTCAATATCGGAGTACAAAATTATATTTTTCACTTTTTGTGAAATCCTCCGTGTGTTGCGCACAAAATTATTACACACAAATCTCTGATGAAAGATATATGAGTAACTGGCAATGAAGTTTAATAAACGAGACAGTCAGCTTAAATAAACATTATAATCAGCTAAAACAGTCCGTTTGTTGTTTTAGTTTTAGGAAATAAAACGGTGTGAAAACAATTACTTAATTAAATCACGTCAAAAATCAATTTGTGTCTGACAATGTGGTCTTACTAATTACCATTCTGGAATTTTTTGACCTCAGATAGAAAAATATTGCTATTTCATGCTTATATTTAACTTGAAGAAAGAAAAGGTTTTCGTCATCGAAAAACTATTGTTAACAAATCTTTGTCATTCTCACCACAGGAATTACTTCATTACTTAGCAATCTTCATTCCCTGATTTTAGAAAATATATTGCAAATTCACCATTAACTTTCAATGTTTTTCTGACACTTTGTTGAAAAATTGTAACTCGGTTGCAATATTTCATGTTGTTGCAATGAGAAATGATGTTTTCGATCTGGTTCGTTAAATAGTTTACGTTATAGGCATTTTTATTTGGCCACGATAAAGGCAGGTCACTTACGAAAATTAAAAAATCAGGTTAAAAAAATCGTGTGCAGCTGCATGTTAAAAATGTCCAATTTATGAACTCAACATTTAGAATATTTAGAATAATAATAATTTAACTGCAAAAGATTTATAATACTGGAAAACAACGAATTGCTTACTTAAATATTGCAGAATTTGATGTTCTTGTGATAATAAACAGTTGAAAAACTCATTTTGTTTTATCGTTTATCGACTTATTAGTTTCTACAGGAAATGAATTCTTGCACTAAGAGGTAGTTTTTAATGTGGAGTTGTCCTTAAAGTGTTTTTAAGTTTCAAGCTAAAGACGGGATCAGTTTGATTGCAAATAAACTAAATGCGCTCACTCTACTGTTCCTGCTTAATTTAGCATATCTTCCAAATAATGCCCAATCAAGAATAGAAAATCCATCAGTTTTCTTTTTTGAAAAAAATAGTGAATTAGAAAATTACGAGTTAATTACACTATTCTGTTATTACGTCAGATAAATTCCGTGTCATAACACATCTTCCTGTTTATCTGACAATTACTTTTAAAATGACTAGACAAAATGCGGTAAATCTAATTGATCCTTACATCGATAACCTTTTTGAGACTGTATAAATAGAAGCATTTTTTGAAACACTGAATCATAATTTGCATTATTGGAACAAGTTAAAGAGGTGAGTAAACAAAATTATTATAGAGTATTACTGTTATAAAATACTGTTGCAAAGGACGGTATAGAATTACTTTCTTAGGCATCTTCTTAATACTTTTTTAGGTTTTTTGAAATTCCAATTGAAACGATCATGTGTGGAAATCTACTATGTGTTGCATTGCTGTCAATAATTGCAGGTAAACGATCACTTTTTTTGAATTTATTGACACATGAGCTTTTTAAACGATTGTGTTTGAGAATAACGATTTTTAACTGCATCATAGCTGTGCATTCACAAAATAATATGACAACAACGATGGTTCCGACTACTACTTCCACAACGATGGTCCCAACAACTACTCCGATGCAGCCGCTCAATTGTACCAATATTCCAAAAGTTCCAATCAAACACTCGATGGAACATTACTGATGTGCTCGCACTTGCAAACGATAATATAAGAGTTTGCAACCTAATTATTCCTTGTAAGTAAATTGATATTTTCTTTCCTGTCAACGGTTACAAGCCTATACATGACTGCACATGTTACATATATCAGGAAAGCTGTCATAATTCCAATTTATTGAAATATTCGTTTTCTGCTAATTCACTATTACATTGGTATGTTCTTACGACAATTAATTTTTTTTTATTTACCTTTTCTTTATGCCATGCTCATAAAGTGGAACATTACGCTCCCCTAACATACTGCCTGTCCCCAGCGGATTCGTTCCCAAGAACTGGAAGCCGCAGACGAACCATGATTAAAACCCTTTTATTGGTGTTCTGGGAAAATGTTAATACATAATAAGTTTGATTGTATTTATACTAAAACTTTTCGGAAAATTGAAATTAAAAAGAGTGCTAACAAATTATCAAATAAAGCACTCAAGTATTATCCACTGTCTGAGTACCTTGACAGACCAAACATTAAGTATAACATGTCTTTATTGCTGTTTTAGTCTTAAATTCATTCAATGCAAAGCTGAAATTACCGGGTGTGTGCCAACAAATAAATCAAATCATAAAGCTGATGAAATACCTTCAAACAAGAATTGAAATCATTAACAGAAGACTTGACTGTGGACTTCCCACCAGCGTACAAGAAGCAAGAAATTTGAAGCAGATGCTTCACGATGATCAGTTATCAAAGAGAGTATTATATGGAGCAAAAATGCGTCTTACAGATATCAAAACGCGACTAGGAAACATATATAAAAAATGAAAATAAATTGATTATCAATTAGTCGATTTATTTGAATAAATTATTTTTGTACCATCTTTGTTTATTATTACCATTATAAAAATGCATTACAATGAAATTATTAGCATAGTAATAAAATTATTTACGCAGGATAGCCCCTCCAGTTCCTATTGGTATTGCTATCAGCGAGGGTACTGTAGAGGGGGTTCTGGTACAATAAAAACTACCATTTAAGCTACGAAACCCGTGTAAGTACAACAATCGCTCAACTAGACAACTGCCTAAGATTTCAATTTTTAAAACTTTATTTCAGGAACTCCCTGTAAATATATGTTATCATTTTTCCTTCACAAAATATAACGGTTGGATTGTTTCAATTTATGTTTGTCTAATTGGCCTCTATTACGTAAACTGCAAACATATTATCAGGCCAAGAATGATGTTTCCTTACAAAATCCATGTGTGTAAATGAGTGTGTGTATGTTGTGGTGCCATAATGGAAAAGAAACTGCTCTTTCTGGAAGTATTAAAAGTATTTTCGTGGCGCGCTTCATTGGGAAGTTGCGGTTTTATGTTTCTAAGCATCTGATACATTTTAGCTGGGAATTTATTTGGTTTCTACTTCCTATTAAGGTTTCTTGCAAGCAACTTGAACATCTAAAATGTTTAAAACCATCTATAGCTTTGGTATTTTAAATTAAAAATTGTAACCAAATAAAGAATGAAGAATTTCTATGCAAATGTTTTTTCAGCTGTTTTTGTGACATAGTGTTGATAATTTACAATAACCAATGAACAGATAATGAACAAAAACCAAGTAATGTCGCGTTTTTTAATTTTATATGAAGTTGTTACGCAATGATACCTTTGATAGATCATTTTGTAATAAAAACTAAAAAATTGTAAGATATAGAGCTGAAACCTAGTAAAATTACAGCGTACAGTTCGCACAACGCCAAGTTTTAACAGAGTAAAGGAATAACAAGCGCATTTGTTGCAAAAGAGAACCCACTGGGCACGTACCGTTATTAAAACGTTAAAGTAACGTTATATTGTCGTTCTAACTTTATAGGTATAAATTTTGAAGTTATATTACCGGTATCGCCCGTAACGTTATATAATAACGTTAAATCATCGTTATTTTAAAAAACTTAATATAAACATAATATAAACGTTCAAACCCATGACGTTATATTAACGGTATAATAACGTTTGAAATTTGATAAAATATTTGAAAATTTATGGCTAGTAAATAACTTAAAAAGACACATTGCTTTAAAGTTAAAACAACGTTTACTATTGCAACCTTTTAAAATAGTTAAAATCTAACGTTATATAAACGTTGCGATAACGTTTACGTTGAAAGACAACCGGCGTTGAAAGACAGTGGCCAAATTTAATCCGTAACGTTTCGGCAACGTTAAAATAACGTTCAGGGAAGTGCTCATTTGACTCATTTAACTTTTTGAGAAGCGTTCTTAAAGTTTATTTTAAATTTTATATTATTAGGCAATTGGAATTTTATGACTAAGACATTTCCCCTCTCCCCTTCATTACACACCAAATACTTTGCATCAACAAACATGTATGCATTAAGGATGTTTCCGCATAACAATTTATTTCTAATATTAATTTTTTTTCCATAGAAACAAAAATAATTTCACGATAAGTAAATGATTTCGTTTCTGTAACTTCACCTCAAATACACATTTTCCGAGTTTCATAAATTATAATAATTATGACGTCATCCAAAATTTTATAATGGTTCTGTGCTCTTCAAATAAGGATATTCAGATAGAATATTAAATTATCATGACAAAAATGAAGTTTTTAGAGGAAAATAATATTCTGGTTGGATTTTATTTAGATTTAAAAAAAATAATTATTTTGAAAACGAGGCTATTACATCGGATAAAATGGATGTTGTGGTGTTTTTTTATGAAAGTAGCAGCTAAAATGTTCGCTTGCGAATCTAGGAGACTCTATCCCCCGCTCTGCAACCCTTTCTGTATTAATTTTGTAACTAGCTCATAAGCCGTGAAAAAATCCCCTTAGGCAGAAAACAATGACATATCGTCCTTTGAAATTTGACAATGTGAGCGATGTTGAAGTCCGATGAGCCCGCTATTTAACTTTATGAAAGTTCTTAACGCGCTGTCCCTATTATGTAGGTACGTTGGTGAAGAAAATGTGTAGGATCATGTGTTTCAGACGAAAGATGACAAAGACATTTGTTTTATAGCTTTTTGATGACATCATCAATCCATCTGTTGTTGTAAACTACCCCATCTTTAAGGAACTTTGGTTGATCCGATTTTGGTTACTAGTGGTCCCTAGCTACTCACACAGGAGATGACGTCTGTTAATTTTTTTTTAAATCAAACCGATGAGTCGTCATGACAACATATGCGTCGTCATGACAAAATTTTATGGCTGTCCTGAAGGTAACTGAAAATGATGTACAGTCTTCAAATTTCAACCCGAAAAACGCTATGCTTCAGAAGTTATTAATAAAACATTGGGAGGAGAAAGGGATAAAAAATTTACCTGTAAAAACACGTTTGTTTCGTAATTTGATCGTTTAAAATCAGTTTTTAAACATTTCTGGTGGCATGCAGAAATAAGTAAAATCTGCCAAATATGAGGAAAATTGTAGGGAAAATATTAGAAAATAAAGATAAAAAATAATCTCTGAAAATATAAAAAGCGAAAAAATAAAAGTAAATCATCATCCAACTAAAACGTAGATAGGAAAAACAATTAATATTTTCTTTGTTCTATGAGAGAAACAATAGTCACCGAACACCGATTTTGGAGAAAAAGATATGTACCAATATGCAAACCTTTCTGCAGTAAACACTTTTTTTCAATTTTTAACCAATGCTGTGCTAAGAGAAACATACAGAACTATCTGCAAAAAATTTTTACCATATCTCAAGGCAACAATTTACACAATACAAGCTTCAAACACCAGCTGATTCGTTTTCAAGCGGGGAAATAAATATCACCAGCATTAATTATTATAATTTAACATGGCCAAGTGTTTTTTTTATCTACGGTATTTTTCTTAATATGTTTTTTAAAAGTTCTACGTTGTCGTTAAACACTCGTTTCACACTCAGAATTCAAACATACAGCGAAAGCGGCAGCGGATGGGTTTCAAAGAAGCGCGTAAACAAAAGAAATGGTGAATAGAATGTAAATTGACATCGCTTAGATGTACCTTCGTCTCTTTTTAAATCCCCTGTATGGATCTTGAGCTGACTGGCCGTGATGAAGCAACTTTACAAGATATTATAAAATTCTCAAGTTTTACCAGAAAAATATAGGCATTAAAATAATTTATAACCTTACTACTTAAACCGTGAGACATGCATAGGCTCAAAGACAATCCTTTTTACATTCTGGTTTAAGTGCTACAATAGTCATGCTCATTTATGTACAATGTTAGATAAACCCATAACATTTACATTTCCACGATTCATATTATATATCGTTCCTATAATGCTGCAATTCTGAACGTAGTGTATTGTAAAAGTTGCCGAATTGAAAGATTCGTCCAACAAGAAGTTATAATATTCCATAGACGAGTTACATACTACGAACTTGCCAAGATCCACTAGCCAACGAGCACAATGTAGATTGCAACAGACTTAAGATTTTAGGTTCTTGGTCAGTTTCAAAATTTAAACCATAAGAATTTGCTGGCCGCAGCATGACCCATTTTTTCGATTTTATCGAATTTTCTGGTCTTGCGTGCCTTCGTGCGAATAATGTTTTATAATGCAGACTAAGCCGACTGTCATCAGCGCCCTTTCAACGTTATTTACGGTGCGTATAAATGGAACGTTTTGTAGCCTGAACGTTGTATAATTTTGGTAAGAAAAGCCAAAAAATCTATGGAATGACGAAAATATCCGGGAATAAACATACAAAAACAACCTAATAAAGTAGCATTGGCGGCAACATGTGTATTAAAATAAAAGTCCACAATAAAATTATTATTTTCCCTTTTGACCAGTTGGCAATAATAACTAGCAGACGATTTCCGATTTCTATGAGTCTCGCCAGTACTCCGTTTAATACTCGTTTTGAAACTTGATCGTTGCAAGCATTTGCTGCACGTTCCTAGCCTCTTGTACGCTCACCACAAGTCCACAATCAAGTCTTCGGTTTATGATTTCAATTCGAACGTGGAGATCATTTAAGAAATTGATAGTTTGAATTATCTGCTGCTTTACCCCTGGTAACTTCAGGCTTGCGATAGCAGGATTCAATACTATATGTAGAAATATGGAACCGTGTTATGTTTAACACTCTCTATCTTAAAGTCCTCCTATTACGAAAAAATATTTAATTTTTTGTCAGTTTCTCTTCCTGTATCATTAACATAACCAGTGCAGTTTTGTTAGTTTATACCTTACAGCAAAAAAGCTTAATGTTTTTCCTTCGACAGTCAATGATTACGAGAGAGATAGGAATAAATTAACTTACATGGGATGATGTTGTTGCAAACCACGATATTGTCATTTGCTTGGGACAGTAACAAAGAAATTTCAGCATCTTGTGGTTTTGTTGGAACAGCGGGAATGTTAGTACAATTAAGCGTTTGTGTATGTGATACTATACAACAAATAAGATTTTGATAAACGGTTGTACATTTTATTTAGTAATTGACAGTGCTAGTGTGAATCAACATACCTGATAACAAACATAGCAGTGCAAAGCAGATCAATAAATCAATTCGATGCATGGTGGATTTCCTGTCTTTCTTTGTTAAAATGGAAATAGTCTTAAAAAAATTAAGTCAATAACCATTTTATTCGTTAGCTAACACTATATATCATATCTTTATTTCACGTTGTAAAAGATAATTTACAATAGAGAATATTTAAGAGCTCACTTACTTGCTGCGCTTTCTTCAAAACAATTGTATTAAAAACTGCCTTAGTCAATGCTTTTATAGTGTGTTACGATTGAGAAAGAGGGAAAAATAAAGCACTTTTAATTTTTGCAAGTCATGTTTGTTTTATCGCGACAATTTTTATTTAAATTTTGAAGCTTATCAGACAAAACCACATAAAAGGTGGATGCGTCATCTAAGCAACTGATATTACAACTGGTGTTAGCATTATTTAGGTGTTACATAACCCAAACAACATGTAAACAGGAAATTTAAAGATGAAAGATACAATTTTTAAAAAAAGTACAGCAAGGCTACTTTAATCATTTGTATTTGCGAAAGGCGGTTTTGTCTGCTGTAAAAGCTAGTTTTAAGGCAAAATAAAAGGTTTACCTATATCTTATATTGGCTATTGCTCAAGCTTTCAGATTTTTATCTGCTAATTTCTATCTGTTATCTATAAAATACTGTGTATGTACATGCACATATACAATGCAACGTTTAGTCTTCATGTACTCCAAATTAAGTTATCCAAATTTGTTTTTAAATTTATGAAATTGAGTTGTTGCTTTTAGCTTTCCTGATACTTAAAAAAGTAAGTAATTTTATCTGAAATTTGGCAGTGTGGTGATATCGATGTCAATAAGGCTTATATTTGGAAGGGCACATGACAGGGGGAATTATTTCAGGGGAGTCGAAAAACATAAAATAGTTTTGAATTATTAAATTTTAAACTTTTGATATATGACAGTATAAAATTAATATTATAAACTATTAACCTTGATTTCTGTTTTCTGATAAGCTCACTATTGAGATTATGTACAGCATAATAATAAAGATTTTGATATTAGTGTCCTTTAACTGTGACAATTTTTTTTGCCTACACACAGAAACAGAGTTTGATTTCCTTTTTCATGTAAAAACACGTAGCCATAAAACATCTTAATTCTGTTTGTTATTTACACACTGTAAAAAATAGGAAATTGTTAATACCGCCTTAATAACCGTTTGAAGAATCAGTAATTTATTAAGTAGTCTTAATTCTAAATTTAAATTGCTTTGTTCAGGTATTTTACGTGTCTGTTAGCTATTTTAAATAAAGAAAAAAACGTCAGCTAGTCTGTTATAGCTGGCTCTTTTTATATTCTGCTGCATCATTGTAAATTTAATTTGTGCCATGACTTGTACAAAAGATAAGAGAATAATGAAAAGAAGAAAAAACAATTCATATGTATTTAATGACACCTATTTCAGAAGTGTTTAAGTAATTGTTCTAATGAACAATCAAGAAAATAAAAGGAAGGAAGCTTTAAACATTGTGGGCTGTCTGTTTTCAACAATCATTTCTGGAAAAAATATCATACTTTTTTCAAAAGCATTTATTAGCAAGAAATGTAATACAATAATTATAATAATTGTAATGTAATAATTTTAATTTCCCTAGAGTTCTGGATAATCGCTTTTTCTGGAAACATTCCATCAAATCATAACTTTACTTTATCAATGGAAATCATCTTATAAAGGATTTACGTTTTGAGGAAATTTTTGACATTGCACCAGTCGAGATACGTATAATCCAAAAGTTCCGTTGAATAACTTTTGAAAACGTCAAACGTAACTTTAAAGTTCTATCTAAAACTAAAGTAAATGGATTTTAAGCAGACAGCGGAATTTTGGATAACTCTTAAGTTTCCGTTGAATAATGACACACAAAAAGAACCACATTATTTTCTCTCTTTTCTGCCATGCTACAACTGTTTCATCGGTCTTAATACAACCTGGGTTAAATGCGATGTTATATTGACATACAATTAGAAGATTATCGATTCCATCGAAGTTCAGAAATTTATGACGAATCAGATCCAGGTAAACGCGCGATATGTTAAAAGTTATGTTAAAATTCTACTAATGTCTTCTTAGAAGTCACCAAACAAGTATATGCGATGCGAT